>CAJNIZ010044638.1:38992-49840 GCA_905231905.1 Symbiodinium pilosum | reverse complement strand
AATTTGAAGTGCAAGAGGCAAACAGTCTAACCGTAAAAGCGCAGAATTTGAAGAGCAAGAGTGAAAGAGTCTAACCGTGAAAGCGAAGAATTTGAAGGGTAAGGGGCAAAGAGCCTAACAGTAAATGCGGAGAATTTTTAAAGAGCAAGAGGGAAAGAGTCTAACTGTCAGAGCAGAGAATTTAAAAGGTAATGGGGCAAACAGTGGAACCGTAAAAGCGGAGAATTTTGAAGAGCAAGGGGCAAACAGTCTGACCGTAAAAGCGGAGAATTTTCGAAGAGCAAGA
Source organism: Symbiodinium pilosum (assembly GCA_905231905.1). Taxonomy (NCBI): domain Eukaryota; class Dinophyceae; order Suessiales; family Symbiodiniaceae; genus Symbiodinium; species Symbiodinium pilosum. The sequence goes on along the minus strand of CAJNIZ010044638.1, from coordinate 49,554 downwards.
GGGAAAGAGTCTAACCGTGAAAGCCGAGAATTTTGAAGAGCAAGAGGGAGATAGTCTAACCGTGAAAACGGAGAATTTGAAGGGTAAGGAGCAAACAGTCTAAATATGAAAGCGGAGAATTTGAAGGGTAAGGGGCAAACAGTCCAACCGTAAAAGCGGAAAATTTTGAAGAGCAAGAGGGAAAGAGTCCAACCGTGAAAACGGAAAATTTTGAAGAGCAAGAGGGCAAGAGTCCAACCGTGAAAGTGGACAATTTGAAGAGCACGAGGGAAAGAGTCTAACCGTGAAAGTGGAGATTTTGAAGGGTAAGGGGCAAACAGCCTAACCGTAAAAGCGGAGAATTTGAAGGGCAAGGGGCAAACAGTCTAACCGTGAAAGTGGAGAATTTGAAGAAGCAGTCTAACCGCGAAATCGGAAAACTTTGAAGACCAAGAGGGAAAGAGTCTAACCGTAAAAGCAGAGAATTTGAAGGGTAAGGATTTTGCACGGCAAGAGGAAAAAATAGCGTGAAAGCGAAGAATTTGAAGTGCAAGAGGACTCTAATCGTGAAAGCTGAGAATTTTTAAAGAGCAAGAGGGAAACAGTCTAACCGTCAGAGCGGAAAATTTGAAAGGTAAGGGACAAACAGTCTAACCGTAAAAGCGGAGAATTTGAAGGGTAGGGGGCAAACACTGAAACCGTAAAACCGGAGAGGGGTCCCCCCACGATTTTCTCAGAGAATCAAGTCCCCAAATCTCATATCGCAAGGGGTGTTCCCCTAGGATTTTTTCGAGAATCATGTCCCCAAATCTCAAATTCCAAGGGGTGTACCCCTAGGATTTTTTCGAGAATCATCTCCCCTAATCTCAAATTGCAAGAGGTGCCCCCCTAAGACTTTTCCAGAGAATCAAATCCCCAAATCTCAAATCGCAAGGGGTGTCCCCCTGACATTTTTCAGGGGATCAAGTCCCCAAATCTCAAATTCCAAGGGGTGTACCCCTAGGAAATCAAACCCCAAATCTCAAATCGCAAGGGGTGTCCCCCGAAGATTCTTCAGAGAATCAAGTCCACAAATCTCAAATGGCAAGGGGCGTCCCCATAAGAATCTTTTTCAGAGAATCATCTCCCAGTTATCGTCTCGGCTTCTTGTCCTTTTTTATTTCGGCGGGTGACGGCATCCTAGCATTATCTCACGTAGATTCGGATTAAATTACACATGTGAGGTTCTCCGGTCCTTTAATTTGGAGTACACATGACCATCCGGCTTGCTTGGTTCCACACGTCCAGGCAGAGCTGTAAGTTGTTCATAAAATCATCTTGCAGGACCTGGGCTGCAGGACAGAAATCTCTCGGCCGTGATAGACCAGGTCACTCCGCTTAATGAAGATCTGTCCAGCTGCAAGGACACCAAGTGCAGATTCTTATGCACATCTGAAGATGATTTGGTCCAAAACTGCAACAGGCTGTTGAATAATGTGTAAGGCCATGGCGGCATCATCCTCCGCCACTATGTACACGCTCTCCTTCAAAAACATGTACGTCGTTGGCACTTCATTTTGACCTCGTGCCATCTCGTGCCTGTCCTACAAGGTCCTACAAGTTGGGGACTGTTTACTATGTTTACTCTTTGCCTCCTTCACACTCTGTCAGACTTGTGAATCCTTTGTAGGCTCAAGCTTTCCACGCTAATCATCACCTCCACTGGATCTGCGGCAATGCGCTGCAGGAGGGTGTGGTAGGACAGAATGAGACCTTGCTTCGGCAAGCAGCACTTTTAAATCTGCACACTAAGGATGCCGAATCTCAACTATACGGCTGCTTGACCTTTCAGTTTTCGGGTTCAGAGAAAGATTTCTTGCCACCTGCTCATAAGATGATTTTGCAAAGTTGATCTTTCCACACACGACTTTCGAGCTTGAGGCATTTGCGGCTTATGCACTGAACTTCTTTGGCATTACCAACAGTCTGAAGGAGCACGCTGTTGGTGTTCGTTTTCGCGGCAAGTGGCGACATGAATTTGCAAAAAGCGAGCACCGAGCATCGTTTTGAGCAGCCAAAAGGGTCCCTGGCCCAGATGTCCAGGTGTCTCGTCGAAAGGTTCTGCATTGAGGGCGGTCGCGGGATTTTTGTGTTAGCCGATGTTAGCCGGAAGAGGCCAAGGCAAAAGGGCAGCGGAGCTGAAGCTGGAGCTGAGCTTTCAGAGCGCTGAAAAGGGTACTTTCGGGGTGTTAGCGTCGTTTAAAGTTCTCCCTTCTTCAGGCTTCTGAAGCTGTGCAGCCGGTGCAGCGTTCAGTCCAGACCTGAACCTTGAACCCAAGGCGCTGCTCTGATGCAAGGATTCTCCGCGACCGAGCAAGACGAGCAGTGCCAGCTAAAGAAACACCTTTCAACAATGCAACGACTGCTTGCAGGACGGTATGATATGAGTGAGAAACGGCAAGACATGGCAAGACCAAGCACCTGGCCGAGGGCACCACGAGTAAGATGTGCGCCTGCGCGCGGGTTCTCGCAACCATGCTGTAAGCTATCTTTCTTCATGTGCAGAAAGGCACTGCGCCACCAGTCCTTTAGGTTAGCTGAGGCGTGACATGTACAAACATGACGGAATCAGGAAACCAGTCAGTGACCGTACAACTAAGTTGTATGCCTGCTGGGAGTAGGCCATGTCCGTATTCACGCATATCAACATGATTTGCCAACTGTCCGCTCAGGTTCCGCAGGAGACTTGAAGGCTTTGCCATTTGTCAAAACCATTCGGGCACAAGGTTGTAGCCACACTTCTCACGTCATTGCCTCATGTCCTGACTCGCTCAACATCAAGCATGATGTTAGGGACCACGCCAGCTGCAACTGTAACAGTCACACCTATCTTGCATGTGCTTGAGACCTTGGGACTGGCTCAACCCAGCGCACCGTTGACCACTGCCGGCGGCGCACGTGCTGCGTTCACTCCGGCCTCACACTTGATGAAACAGTCTTGAGGAATTCGAAACCAGCCCTGGTGCATTGACTCAAGAAATGCACGACGTTACTAGTACTATGTCCAGCCTCCGTCACGACGCTTCGTGGGTACCTGGCTGGATGACATCGTATGACATGCTTTAAATGCCAAGCCAATTCTTGCTGTGTGCATACCTTGCAGCCTTTGACTCACTTTCCTCATTTGACAAGACTCGGAACGCACAAGGGCAACGGTCGAATCAGAATTGGGGAACGTACTACGAACCTGATCTGTCACAGGTCTGCTGGACCCGGCATGACCACTACTTAGCTGACAAGCATTGCGGCATGTTGGCGCCACTGCTACTTCTTAACTTCTGCAACAGGAACAAATGGGAAGACAACCACGACACAGCCTCAACCCTCAGTACCTGCGTGACCACGCATGTGCAGGGCACCGCTGCAAATTATTGCTGCTATGCGCTTTGACTGGGATTTTGTTGCCCAGGAGCACAGCATGCACATCCACAATCGCCTCTTTTATCTTGCACCACACAGCGGAAAATTTGGCAGCGTGAAGCATTGCTCTCACCGCTACTGGACTACTAGATATCAGAATTCTGATTCAGCCTCGCTTTCATCTTCCTCGTCATCTGTTGAAGCCTCGTGAGGGCAAGCTTTTAACGAGATTGCAACACAAATGACCATGCCACACACCAACCAGGTAGAACTGTACCTAGAGTCCTGCAGATGTGCCACAAGTCATGCACCCTTCGTCCTCATGGCAGAGTTTTGGATGCTTGGCTACCAATCGATACTATGCACACCGGCACCTCTGGCACGATATCACCAGCGCACTCCTCAAACGGTTTAGACAAGGGCAACGCACCCCTCATTGCTGGATGACATGTGAGAAACTCCTCCAAGGAATGTCCCCGCGTTTCGGGAAGAGCGCAGAATCCATATGCGCCTCAGCATACTGAGGCTACGGATGGAACATGATTACATTCACAAGGCTGCATTTTCCCTGGAGCCCTCACAAGGCAAAACCCAGGGCAGCTGGGGCTTGGTTTGAATTGATAGGGGCATCTGCATACGAATGCCAAAATTTCAGCCCTGTCGTGCCTGTCCTCCGTAATCTTGGATTGGCTCGTCTAGGGACCCTGAAGGATGGCGAGGGCGCCGTCTGAGTTCCGCAAATGACTAGTTTGGCAGCCGCAGGGCTCAGAACATCTTCTGGATGTTCAGGAGTGTGGGGTTGATGCACTTGTTGAAGTGCTACTTGTTTCTGACTGGATCTTTCTGTTGCAAAGGTTACCTTACTGTGCGCCAAAATTGTTGGATTCCATCCAACCAGGATGCACGCGGAGTGTTGCGATGCCATGGTGAGAATTTTTTGAATTTAGAGATGTCACGGAGAGATCTTATCGGACATGGTGCCTTACAGTGCTTGATGCGTCATTGTGCCATCCACATTGGTCTCTACGACATTGGGATGTCAAGCTGAGGCATGTGGGGCGCTAGCGACAGTGTTCAAAGCAAACCCTGCTGTTTTGATTGCGGCGTGCTAAAATCACACAGCCGGCTGCCACGAGCGGTCAGCTTGGGGGTTGCTGCAGCATGCTTAGGCTGGTAGGCAACATGCCCGTGAAAATCAAACGAGGGTGACAAGCCGAGCCCTTGCAGCGGGGAGCAGTTACCGAAATCTGGGGTGCACCAACAACCTAGACCAGAAAACTGCCTGGAACATCGTAGGAAGCCTTGATGGAATCGCACTTCATCACTCTAATATCTTCTGCACTTGAACCTCCTCCCGGGCCCTCAGAATTTCTCAAGATCTGCTTCCAGTCGCACATGCAGTCACGATTAGCGTTGTGGTTTTGCGGTTGGGGCGTGTCAGTCCGTGCAAATGTCAGCGACGTTTGCTTAGAACTTCCTAGCAGTCTCCATGCACACTGCTCACCCTTTGCACCCGCGGGATCACTGAAGCCCCTACAACCCGATCGCTGGGATGTAAGGTTGAAGGAGGCAGGGAATAAGAAAACAACCTGCAACATCTACTGAATCAGTGGCGTCCAGAGTAGATTGCAAGTCAACACGGCCAATCAGCTGATGCTTTGAAACTGCTCCCTTCTCTGAAATTCTGCGATCAGGGTGCACATCAGGACTGCGATGCCAGCGTAAATCAGAAGCCTGAGATGCTCAGACAGGTCTGTCAGTCCTCTTCGAGCTGTTCACCACGTACTGTGCGAGCATTGCAACATGGCATACAGCGGCTGCAGCAAGGCAGGAGGCGAGAAGAGGCAAGGTGTGCTACTTCGCTGGCCATTCACAAAACCCAGCAGAGGCACGCTGCCGGTCCCAATGAAATCACCTTGGCACGCCGATTTTTTAATGGAAATGCCGGCGGGTTGATGTCAAAGCATATTGCAGCGGGAATGATTGGCCATGCTTCCGCTACTGCAGCCTGACTGCATCCATGAAGGTCAGAGAAGTCAACCAACCAGCTGCAAAGAGCGTGGCAGTAGACAGGGACTGAGCTGCCTGAATGTCAGCTCGCAACTCCAAATCTCTGCATGCAAACGCATATGACACATGTTGCAAATGTCTCCTGGCGTATCCAGAACTTCGAAACTCAAAGCGAGAAGACGCGTGATGGGAGTCGAGGGCAGAAAGATGTCTGAGAGGCAAAGGAGAGGCGGAATGAGGCTTTCAAGAGGCCCTGCAAAACCGCGGAGTCCTTTTGCGCCAAGCTTCTGAAGCATAGCGAGGTCCTCCCACGGCGGTGACCTGTTCTGGAAGATGCTTCTGAGATGGTTCCCTATGGACACATGCACTCCCGAGAGCACCTCCACAACAACTATCCAGTAGCCGATGCCCCAGGTGCTATAGAAGACGGCAATGAAGGAGGTCATCCCAGTCCTCATATTGCAAACTGTTGCATGCTACTGCAAGTCAACCCACAGCAAACTTCCACTTTACATGATAATCTTGATAGCACGGCAAGGATCAGCAGCAGCGCTGGGCTTTTCCAGGCAGCGCCCAGCACTAGGATCACAAGAGCCACGGCAGACAAGCCTAGGGTGGGAGGAATCAAAATGAAGCGCCTAGACTTAGCTGTAGCTGTTACTTCTTCCAACTTTTGTTGTTTCCAACTGTCCACTTCCTTTCTGCTGTCCTCGTGATTTATGACGCTGTGCCTCAGCGACATCGCTGCCACTGTCTTGCTGCCGTTGCTCCCAATAAACCCGAATATGCAGTCAATTCTTACAAGGATCTTGATTTTGCGATCACGTGGTAGGTTTCTGGGCTTGACAACTATCATGCTGAGGGGTATGCGAGAAACAGCTTCCGTTTGACGGGTGTTAAGCCAGCCAACATTCGAACCAGGCTTTTGGGTTTGCTTCTGGTGGCCATGGCCACTTGGGTATTGCAAGGCTGGCTTTTGTGGGTGGATCCGACATCAGCAACAACTTTGGTAGCTTGCTGGCTGGGAGTGGAAGCCGGCATGGTCGGGCCTGGGCCAAGGCACACAGATCTGCAGCAAGCCAAATCGTACCCACCCCAAGCCAACCTTATGCCCTTCGAAATCAACACACCCCGTCCAAACCCATCCTGAACCCACTCCATCTTACCAAAACACACACCAGCCAAACCGCCCAGACGTGCGAAGGCAAGGATCGTGGTTTTGGTGCTGAGGCGCTTAATGCTCTTAGATGCTAAAGCTTCGATAAAGATGCTTCAATCAGCTGAGGCTCTTTCAAGCTATAGGTTTGGGGATTGGCGTCAAGGATTTGATTGAGGTGGTTTGGGGTGCCAAGCTTGCAGGGTCTAAGGGTCTCATGCTGGGGCTAGAAGTAGTCGAACACACAACAAGCAAGTGTGTAACAAAGGAAAGCAAGCAAGCAGCAAGTTTACCTTTTCCTTGAGCCAAAGTTAATCGGGGCACAATCCTTTGTACAGTGCGCTCAGCAGACATACATCTAGGTACCTACTTTGTACTGCAAGCTGCGTGTATTTACAACTCCCCGCTCTTCGGTGGGAGCATTGGCGCTGCCGAGGCGGAATGCCAACAACACTGCCACGAAGCACTATGTACAAAGTCACTCAAGACTAGGTAAGGCCCTACGGTGGTCTAAACCCTGGCTTGCACAGGTCGTGATAATGCTCTGCAGTGAGATGCTTTGTGTTACGAATACAAAAGGCTACAAGCAAAATCCTCTTAGCCAGGTCTTGATTGACGATGCTACAATGTCACCGTGTGCATCAAACAGAGCCGGACTATTCAGCAGGCGCCCCTTCAATTCCCGGCTTTCTCTAGGACAAGATACACGACCATCAGGTGACTCCACCCACAAGATCTGACCTTCGCCCGGGGACAGCTGCAGCAGGAGAGTAGGAACAGTAGGATGACTGTGGGAATCCCTGCGGAGTGAAGCATCAATGCCCTGAAACAAGGACACAATTCTGAAGGGCTGTGTTAGCTTGATCTGCTGCACGAACCTGCAGAGAAGTGCTGCAACCTGTTGGATCTGGAAAGTTTTTTCACGAGTGCCAACAACACCACCATGAAAAAATGCTCCTACAGTGAAGGCGTGAGCGTGCTCATCACTAGGGTCACCCTTGAGATCGGATCTCTTAGCAAGAGCGACAGTAGCAGCACGACATGCTGGTTTGTGAGGTGCTGTGGCTGGATGCCAGCAAGCGCTTCAGCTTGGTCTGCATTTGCCGGATTGCGGCAAGGGCGCTAACAGACTGCATGCCTAGCTGCTGGAGAATGTGATATATTCTGAAAGTGGGATAGCTTTTGTGAAACCATTAGCTATCTGTTCATGCGTGTTGCAGTATTCGGCTGTTGTGTTGTCGTTTGCAAGCCGTGCTGCCATGGATGCCACATTGATACAAGGCACGCTCCACAATGCCGCAACTTGGCGCTGTAGCCGGAAGCCACGATTCGGATGACTGCTTCGTTGTCGTGATGGTAGACAGTTGCAACGTCATAGCACAGCAGATGTTGCAAGCTCCAGTACACAGGGACCCGCATATCACCTGTCTCGACTGCTATCAAGATGCCAGGGGTTGATTTCGCTGTAAACAGGCATGAACCGAAGTCTGCATCGGTGTACACGTGGAGAGAAGGCTGCTGGTCGTAGGCTACTGGCTACTGCAACGCAAAGGCCGGAGTGAGCAACGCGGGTACGAAATGAGCCTATGGAGAACCTTGTCGCGCCACACCGTCCAGCGAGTGACGAATGAGGCGAGCCGAGCGACGACAAAATATATGTCGGGTTTGGAGAGTCTAGCGAGCCAGGGGGCCTTGGTGAGGACCCTGGCGGCACAAGACTGCATGACTCCGGGACGTAAATCGTCTTCGGTCATTGCCCAGTCAGCAAGACAAGGCTTGGGAACTACTTTGAGGTTACCCTTATCGATGCCAGCTAACTCCGCACAGAGGTCCACCACTTGTTGCGCGCAGATAACCTTGTCCAAGGTTAGGACTGCGTGGTCATCGGTCCTATGGATCCGACGCAGTCGGCCAAGTACGTGGATGCCTGCGGACGATATCTCAGCATCGGGTTCTAGCTTGATCACAGGATTCGAGATGATCCCAGACCTTTGGGTGCACAGTGTCAACATTGTAACCACTGTCTTGAGCGCGTTCCAGGCCCCTGCTGGAAAGTAAGAAACTCGGCACCGCCTAGCGACATGTCATGGATTTCGGCGGTAGAAAGGTTTTGTTAAGACAACTTGTACACCATCGGGTTGCTCCGTCTGAACGAGGTAAGTTTGATGCTTCAAGNNTCAAGTAGGCCAGGTTTGTTTGCGGGATATTGGTATGACTCAGGTCCTAAGTCCTACGAGAATGTTTCCTTTGTTTTGGACTACCAACGTTTAAGACAAGAGCCCCTGGCAGAACGAGCGTCCCATAGCTGTCCCGACTGAAGAGCTTTGGGTTGATGAGGGTCAGGATCCCATCCTGCCTCTTCGAGCTGCTGGTGAGCAAGCCCTGCTACATTTAAGGAGGCTCAACTTGAGACCATTCTTCCACTTGACCTGCCTTTCGCATCAATAGATGGAGCTACTTCGGCCCCAGCCAGTAACGCCTACAGTACGCTGGAGAGAGTGTTAAAGTTTGGCTTGTCGAGCATACAAATTTGAAGGAGTGTCCCACACTGCGTTTTGTCGCGCCCGCTTCAACTCGCTTGTGAGAGCAGACAAAATGGGCAAACCCTCTAAACCTCCGCCATCCGTGTCAGAAGGTGTTCCGCCAACTCCTAACCCTTCAACTCCAGCACCATCAGCACCTCCTCCTGCTGGCACTTCCGCCTCAGAAGGGTCAGGGGGGTTCTAGTTAGAGGTTTTAGAGCCTGGTCTGGTTGCTAGGATTAGGGATGTTGGTCAGGCAAGCCAAAGCCACGAACAGAGCGCGTAGATTCGCTACTGCCAAAGAGCTTCCTGGCCGTAACACCTTGTTTGAGTACGCCTGCAGCCTTGAATCTAACCTAAGCAAGGTTGCTGAGGAGATAGGGGTCAATTCCACTAGGTTGTCTCTTGACGCCGTAGACTTGCTTTACCCGCAGCATGTGGAGCAGTTGCATGGACAAGTGTCAGAAGTCTTTCGCATGGACTGAGTCCCTAGCTCCCTGGTAGTATCACCCAAGTATCCTCTTCCAGCGGGGCCTGGAGGAACGCCTGCACCGCATCGGCGCATGTGGCGTGGCGCGCCTGAAGACACAAGCGCCACAGGTTGAAACGGAGGTCAGAGCAGTCGGCGTGGTAGCCGTCTCCTCGAAGAAAAGGATATTGTGGGATTCATCCTGCCTGTCTGTCTGGCCTTGCTGCGCAACTCGCTGACGAGAGTGGCACACTCGTCTGACCAGGCGCAGTTAGACCTAACCGCGTCTACGGCGTTGGCGTCGCATCTAATTATACCTGTCTATAGGTTTGGGGTAACAAGGTCACGCGCGAAAGGGATCGCTGAGTCGTGTTTGAAAACTGCGAGGGGTGATTACAGGGCCTGACAGAGAACCCTTAAGCATTTCTACAGGATGAAATCTTGTTTGCTCCGCAGAGGAGCCCTCGGCGCTTTCATGGGTGTGGGAATAATTCATGCTGCGAAAGAAACTGAACGCGCCGGAGACTGGAGGTGCTCACACAGTTTTGCCATATCTCCTCTACAGTTCTAATATCCCTCTCCAATTGCGCCTTGCGCGGAAACCTAGTCTCATATGGCTCTCTTCACGCGCAAAACCTAGACGCTTACAAGCCGGAACGATTTCAGGCGCCTGATCTGACTTGCACATGACGCAGGGCTGATGGCAGGAAGGACCTAGGAAAGTCAACAGAATGTGAACTACTGAATCCGTATCCCTTGTTGCTATGGGGTAAGCACGCAACCAGCCGGAAAATTCGTCACGGATGACGTGAACCACGTTTTCGCGGCCGTCCCGCCGTTTCTGGACTATAATAAAGTCCATGGCTACGCGCTCACCCAACGCACTGTATGATGGTCGTGGCGGTGGTGGTGGTGGTGGTGGTGGCGGCGGCGGCGGCGGCGGCGGTGGCGGCGGCGGCGATGGCGGCGGTGGTGGCACTGCCCTCTGTATACTAATGAGCTCTGTTTTCAATAGTAGTATTGTTCT
>CAJNIZ010044638.1:14563-38892 GCA_905231905.1 Symbiodinium pilosum | reverse complement strand
AAAAAAAAGGAAAAAAAAAAAAAAACGTCAGAAGCATCTGCAAATAAAGCAATGCACGCCTTTTGCCTACCTATGGCAGGACAATCACATTCCTCTGTACAGCGCAAATGCTGCACCATGAGGGCCCATCACACCTGACCGGAAGCTGACATACACGCCCAAAAAACCCGACTCCACTGCATACACAGAGTTAACCAGAATTCCATGACTTGCCTGGGAATCATGTAACCAAGATGATGCGGACATAGATCCAAAGCATCATGATGAGTCGCTGCACTGCAAACTTTGCAGGCACATCGGAAACCGTAACTCAGCGCTCAGACACTTGCCACTGTCCAGACTTGTTCAAGCCCGGCAATATTCAAGAAAAACTTCAACCACACTCTGTCAGCCATCCAGCGATATCAGCCGCAACGATGAATAGCAAGGCACGACAAGAGCCTTGAAACCATTGGTGAAGACCCAACTCTCTGTCTTGGGCATGTGCCCACTCAGTTTCTGTGGAGCTGGACATGTCCCCAGCCCCCCGAGAAGCTGCCTTAGTCCGCCACACGTTTTCGTGACCATGTTGCTACCACATGCTCCCATGAAAGACATGTCATGCTGCAGCCTCCTGCTAGCGAAGGGGCCAGACCCGACGTGACCCCCCCTTGATCGCCACCAAACGTGGAAGGTTGTGCCATGATAATTGCCAGCTTTATGTGCTCAACAGGGGTCAGTGCAGACGCGGAGCTGGTAAAGGCAAATGCCCAGCCTGTCAGGGATGTGAGGTCCCCAACCCAAGAAGCCAACCTCAGGCGTCTGGAGCACTCTCCAAGGGCCCTCTACTTCCCTTACTGACCATGCAGAAGCCCGGCCACTTCCCCGCCACGCCAGTGGTGGGTGGTCCGGTCAAGCCCCATTAAGCAACAACCAAACTCCATGAAAAGGTTGGGCGCAGGCCTCCATTTTTTCTACTCACCACGCCCCACCACCGCACCCCGAAAGTTGTCTGCACTACAACTGGAACCCCTATACTGCAACCAGATGGTCCGTACTACAACTGAAGAGCGGACCCTATCACAACTGGTCACAAAAATCACAAAACCGGTCCCTACTGCAACCAGAACACAACATAGCGAGATTACCATGAGATGCAGGACGTCTTCGTGACAACCCAGGCCATGTAATGGGTGTTGGAGACCCCTGGGCGTTTTGACTGGGTGGTGTGTTGGCTCTTGGCATCGTCTCTTGGAATGGTGCTCTTGGAATGGAGGTGTTATTGGACTCTTGGTATGGTCTCTTGGAACGGCGGTGTTGGAGGGCTTTTGGTAAGGTCTCTTGGAATGCTGATCTCGGGTGCTCTTGGAAGGCTCCCGAGTTTTCTTGCCCACAACGAAATGTCTGAATCCTTTCTGGCGCCTTATACTTGGAAATTTCGTAGCAGTCATAGGTGAATACAATAATTTGGCCACTTGTGGTTCCTTTTAGCCTAATCATTGCGAATAGTCGTAGCTAACTAGTCTGACTCGGCCTTGTCCGGTTCTTTGTACCTTGAAATTTTAGGAATCGTGAGCTAAGTATTATCATCTCGCGGTTTCTGGCTCCTTGTATCCGGCAATTTGGGAATAGTCACAGCTAAGTACTATGATTTGGCCTTTTCTGGTTCCTTACCATGCAGAATTTACATTTTTGGAATAGTCATAGCAAAGTATTACGATTTGGTCCCTTCTGTTTTTTGTATCCTGAAATTATGTAATAGTCATAGCTAGGTATTATGATTTGGCCCTCGGTGATTCTTTGTAGCCTCATATTTGGGAATTGTCATAGCTAAGTATTATGATTGGGCCCTGTCTTGTCCTTGTCATACCCTGACCTTTCAAAATGAACATAGCCACACATTATGGTTTGAGACATATCTGGTTGCGTATACCCTGAGGTGATTCGAGGATGTAAATTTTATAGGTGGTCCCTTTCAACTCACAATTTCTTGGATTTTTGACGAGCAATGGTCCGTAGTACGACTCAGGTTTCCTTGAACTAAATCAAATTTCTTGCTCTCAGAATACAAATCCGATCCTGAAATCTTGCCGTACATGAATTTAATAGCCGGTTATTTGTAATAGGGGGGTTCGTGGCTTTCATAAAATCAGCCTTCGGTTGCAGTACGGACCGTCTGGCTGTGGTGTAGGGGTTCTGGTTGTAGTAGGGACTGGTCGCACCCCACCCCACCCACCAGGCAAAAACGCTGATCTCTGTGGCAATGCGTCTTTCCTTCCTCTCTCTCGTTCCAGGCACAGAGTGCTGGTCACAGCCTTGTATGAAAGCTTCAGAAGAGCTTGTCTTTCTGTGGTCTGCACTCCGACAGCTGAGGCGGGTGCGCGATAGCATTTGCAATTCACTTTCTCACGTTTCCTGTCCTGCCTTCGCTTCCTCTGATGGTGCACTCAATGGTTCCTAGCAAACCATAAATGCGGTCGTCGCTTTCTAGATCTTGGCTTGGAAGTCCATCTCTGAGCGCATGCCGCGTTAGCTCACAGATCTTGCGATATCGACCTTGACGTTGGTTCCAATCCGGTTGTCTCTTGAAATCGTGAATGGCTGAATGGAGGTGGTTCAATGCCTGCACTTCCGGTGCGTCTCTGTTGGCCAGCACACGTATCACCAGGCGCAGCAGTGCCATGTGGTGCGATGAGGCTGCCTGCAATCTGGCCACAGCAGAGCATTCCGATTCATGGAGCTTGTCTTCCTCGGCGCAGGCATCTGAACAGTACCAGCTGCGGCCACACTTCGAGCAGCATCGAGACAGTTTCTCCCCTTCATGGAAGCAGTTCGCACATGTCCGCTTCATACACCCATGTCGCACTGAAGCCAGAAGAGGTTGTGCTTCATGCAAAATGCACTCTCCAGCCTCGACGTTTCTTGAGGCTCGAAAACACCGGCCACAGCCCGCGGCACTTGAGAGAGTCGTTGGCCAAACGACGTCTGGTTGCAGACACATGGCTCAGGCTGGATGTGAAACAAACGACATCAATGTTGCCTGGCACCGCAATACTAATCAGAAAAGGCTCGCAAAAAGAGCCAATCGCAACTGGAAGCTTGGCTGGCGGCCTAAGGTTTCCTCAACAGCCTGCTGTAGCAGCCTCAGAGGTTCAAGCTGATGTCGTTCCCAGCATGCAAAGGTTGAAAACTCGTCTGGCACCCTCCTCGTGCTGCAGGGGGATGACATGGCACTCTCGCTAGCCCTACCAGCATTACCAGCCTGACCACCTGTGGGTAACCCACAACCTCCATTCCCCCAGGCATCTAGCTGCAATACGGCTGTGGCAACATGCTGCTACAGTGCTGAGGTATCTGCTGAACGGAACTTGAAGTGTTGCAGTTCGACCGACTGCCATGTGCCTCCCAGTCCAGCCGGGAAAGTGCAAGTCCTGAAGTCCAAATAAGGAGCAGACACAACGATCTCGCCCGTCTGGGTAGAACCTGCTGAAAACATCATCAAGAACCACAAGCTTGCACTTCATCTCGGTACCTGCAGCACTCATGGAGTTGATGCAGCTCCGCCAGCGCCGCTTCGCCTGTGATTCTTGACAACATGCAGAATGCTACAGAGCGAAAATGCACAGTTGGCCCCGCACTCCATGAAACTTCCACGGATGCTTGCGGCGATGGTAACCAGTCTGCGAATTGAATCTCCTTGTGCAGCTATGACATCATTGCCTTAATTATCTTTGAAGTAGAGGTGCGGATCTTGCAATCTTCCTGAGCACATTTGTTCCAAACTGAGAGCCTGTTCAAGGTGCGAGAGCTGAATCGTCCCACTGTTCGGCTGGCTTCAAAGCCACTGTTGGGACAAAGCTCGCACGGCTGTCCACGCAGATAGCATTCCTAATTTGCGCAGTCTCGCGAATTAACATGCAACAAAGTAATGTACATAGATAAAAGCGGCCTCGCTTAATCAGTTCCTGATGGTGACTGAATGCGGGCAGTGAAACTTGAAGCCTGCACCCGGATATCTGCCGGCGGGAGCAATCAAACTTGCAGCACCCTGACTTGATGCGCCATACCCAGAGCTACATGATCTGGTTGAGATGCCGCCCACTGCGTCTGATAGACCTCATTGTCACAATCGTACGCCAGCAATGGCGAGTCCAATTTTGCCGGAAGCGCCTCTGCAACATCCCAAATTATCCCGTAACCGTCATCTGTGCCACACAATAGGTGGTTTCGCGAATGAGGAGCCCATGAAATCGAGTTTACACAGGAATCCTGATGGCAAAGCGCAGCCAAAGCGACGGACGGTCTGCGGATGTCTATTAAATTGACACCGGGCGCATCCATAGCAATGGTGGCAATATAATTGGTGTTGATCTTGTTCCAGGCGAGTCTCAGAAGCGGCGAAGGAGGCGAGGCCTCGTAAATGATAGTGGAGTGATCAAGGTTTCTTTGATCAAAAAGGCGCAAAGATCCATCTGCCCCAACAGAGGCAAACAGGCTGTCAACCTGAGAAAATGCAATGTCGTACACTGCTTTATCATGAGCAATCAGCTGTGTCTCAATTTTCATCTTCTCCAAGTTCCAAATCGTACAGGTTGTATCGACAGAGGACGCGCCTAACTTGTGATGGCTGACAGTGCTCCAGTCAAAAGATGTTAATGGAGGCAGGTTCGTGGGCTGCTTCTGCGCCCGCGTGTTTGCCAGCTTTGCTATGCACTTGACTTGACCATCTTCGAACTTCCACAGGTTCAAAGTGGTCGTAGAAGAGGCTAGCAGATCAGCCTTGGTTGAGGTTTCACCCTCCGGTCTCCACAACAGCTTCGTTGGGGGGAAGGTGTGCTCAGCCTCGCCTACGCATTCCAGCCGCCTGGTCTCCTCATTCATTTCTACAATTTGAATATGGTTGATCTCTTTCTCAACGCAACTTCCCACCGCCAAACGGAAAGCATTTTCAGGCCTTGAAGACCAAGCCAGGGCATAGGCAGGCCACTTGGTCTCATAATCGAGTCGACCAGTACCTTCCATGCTTGAACCAGTACAGCTGCGTAGATCTGCGAATGCAAACTTGCTGCCAACCAGCAGGAGGTCTATAAGGACATGCTCGAGATTGGGCAACTTCAGTGCCAAACAAATGCCTGCTTTCGGCGCTCAAGACAACCCAGTTACTGCCGCGCAAGACATTCTGCTGAAATATCAACACCGGAATTTCAACATACCCTGAACACCCGACAGACCTCTTCCTCTGCTTCACCAACACGTTCAACATCTTGTCGAGAACCGAAGGATTCAACCGGATGGTATGGCTTGATGTCTAACCTTGTTGTCAAGCTGTTAACGTAAACGGTGATTGTCTGCAACTGTACGTACCTCGGCTGAGTGGCAGGCACAGCTGATCCGTCGACGACGTCAATGCCACTTACATAAATTGTGCCAGTGGCCTCCAGCTTGTTACTGACAGGCAGAACCGCAGAAGTGTCAAACTAATGTAAGGTGGGCCGAACCTGGTCCACATAGTCCAGGCGGCACAAGGTCAACCCAACTGGGTTTGGGCCTTGAAAGCATATTGCCGATGGCAGTTCAAGGAGCCAACTAGCAACTGATGCCCTAGCGGTGCGGGCTTCTCGTGGCGAAGACCTTCAAAGTCCGGAAGAATGCTGACTATATCCGAACATGCTATGTAAGAACTGTGGGCAGGACACCACGCTTGCCCCTGCGACCATCATCCCCTGAACTGCTTAAGTCAAAGGGGTCTGTGTTGGTTCTCAATTTTTGCTGGTGGGTCACGATAGTGTCACCAATTTCAAGCACGGCAAAACAACTAGAAACGTGCAGCAGACCACAGCCTGCAAGCCAAGGAGGTCGCACCGTTGGCCTAGGCACGTGAACACTTACAACAACCAGAGTTTGTAATGCGGTGACCAACCGCACGTTTTTCCGCGGAGCAAAAGCGTGAGTCTGAGGTAGTCCCTCGTGCTGGCATCACATCTGTACACTTGCTGTACCCACGCGCACATGCTGCTCTCCACTGCCCAAACATCCTCACGACATACTCTCTTCGCCTGTCATTCGCACAACAGATATTGGTTGTCCCGGGATCTTCACGCTGCCCACTGCAGGGGGCGTCAACAGAGTCCCATCCAACAACATGGCAGCCTCCACAGCCGCTGCTGAATCTAACTGCACTGCCACAATGGTATCGGACACTCGAAATGAAAAGGGAGGACTGAAGCCAGCTTTGACGAATAAGGCATTGACGTCTGACAAACTCGAGCTGTGTGGTAGATTTCGAATCTGAACCAAGTACTGCTGCTCCTCCTCGGCCACGTCGGAGTCATTTCCATCATTTGCATCACTATCGTTTGCCATGAGCTTGCAGGCAGCTGTCTTTGACTGAATTCTAATTTTTGCCACATCTGAAATTGTTTCAAACCGATCCTGAACTACGACAGGCATGGCATCGTGGCAATAGCTTGACACTCCCTGGCTGGAAGCAGGCTGCGAGAGGAATCACAACTGATTTTTTCAGCCACTGCGTGGTATGGCAACACAGGCTTAGCAAGCAAAGGCAAATGCAATTCCAAGAGCGCCGCTTCAGGAACGAGCTTGCCCTGTCAAAGGACACTTTACCTCGAGCAAAGAATTGTTCGCGTGTATCTCAGATCGAGTTGACAAGGTCCGTTAGCATGAGCCTACCAAACCAACACACTGAATGGGTCTCCTCTGATGACTCTAATGCTGATGACTCTAATGCACATGCATACCACTATGCCGGTATATCAATTTGATGGGTAGTCGGTGGAAAAGTTATTTCAAATTGGTAGCTGCCTGCTTCACGGCACACGTGCATTCATGCCAGCGGAAGCCGTGCGATCTTGGATTGCTCATCTAGAAATGATGATGTTCATGCACACGTGCGACGGAGCCCTGTAAAGCATGAAAAGGCAAACAGTGGACCACATGGCCAGAGGTTTTACACGGAACATCGCAATCAACTATTTCAAACCCCCAGAATTGGATCTGAAATTGTCAAGGCATCCGACGCTCACGTTGTCACGCATCAAAACACCTTTAGGAAAACCGCTTGATTGACCATCTCAAACCGCACAAAGTAGCTAGTTGCAGACCAGCTGAACTAGGCGCAGAGGGCGAAAGCAATCGCACTTCTTTTCCAGCCACATCTCAATTCAGTGGCGAAATTTCCCCAACTGGTGTATATGAAATGGTGCACTTTTGGTGCACTGTCCCGATAAATGGTGTGCACCTATGGTGCATTCATGATGCGGGACTGGGTAATCGAACTTTCCCGTCGCTGGTGTTCGATTCCCGTCGTAGCAAACACCAGCATGGTGTTACACCAGGTGAGCTATCGGCCCCTGAGAGCGTGCTGAAGGTGGCCCAGCTCGGGGATATTCTCAAAACCTAGAGTAGATGCGACCCTGATGTCCCCAATAATCTTCAAGGCCCGATTGGTGATAGCCTTGTGGGGAACGTCTATTTTGGACCATAACAGTCCCTGGGGTAAGGCTTCAAACCTACTGATGGGGTCTGATATGTTGGCCTTGGTGGGCACTCGCTCGAGCCGATGTGCGATACCCCTTCTGTTATGCCATGTCCAGTGTGCGCTGATGAGGGCATTCAGCGGCTGATGCTTCCCGACGCCCTTGATGATGGCATGCCTGGCGGCCTCATTGTCGCAGCACTGGATGTAGAAGTCGCCCAACAACGGCTCAAAGATCAGGGGGCCAACAGAGCCACCCATGCCTCCAGCAAGTAGATGAATGCGGTGTTGGAGCTGAACTGTTTGAGGATCTCTTTGGGGAGGCACCCTTGGAAGAACCAGGCTCGCTCAGATTCTCCTGGTGGAAAAATCACTGCGCCGAATCCGTTATCCACGGCGCCGTAGTCCCAAGGCTGCCAGCCCTCGGGGATGGGGTCACGCGGTCATAGTTGATGTTGATCGGCTGTGTAGTACGCGTCGGTGTAGATGATCGCGAATTGCCTCACCTGAGACTCCCGGGTATCTTCATGGGCTTACAATGGGAGATAATGTCCATGAGGGCGTAGAGGGCAGCCTTGGTGGGCTTGTCCAGCGAGGTGTGGTGGCTGCGTGCTCTCGCATATGTGGCCTTGAGTGGGGCTCGGCCGACCTTGCCGAACAATCTGCCGGTGAGAAAGTTATATTTCCCTGCCATCCTCCTTGCCATGTCCGGATCGAGGTGGTTGTTCTTGACGCAGGTGAGGATGTCCTGGCGCATCCTGTCTACTCGCTGGGGGCAACGTGTGAGAACGACGTGTTGTTGTTCAATGGTAATGTGGACACCTTGTATCTCGTGTGTTTGGGCTGGTGATTGGTGGTCCGAGGCCGCGTTCGATGCTCCGGAGCGTCTGCTTGATGAGGAGCTCGATGTCCATGGAGAGGGGCTGCTTCACTAAGGCGACACGCTGCTGGCGAGCCATGCTAAACACTTGTGGCGCTGAGCGATAGCGGCCTTGCTTGAGGCTGGCCCCGATGGCGTTCACGAGGTCGATCGTGATGGGGAGAGGCGGGATTCCCCATTGCTGAGCCAGCCGTGTCCATAGGTTCCAGCGCGAATCTTGGGCGCTACTTGTTGGCGCATTCTCGCTGCAGGTTCTCGGACGTATGGGCGCGCGGCTGCCATCGCGCCAG
Source organism: Symbiodinium pilosum (assembly GCA_905231905.1). Lineage (NCBI taxonomy): Eukaryota > Dinophyceae > Suessiales > Symbiodiniaceae > Symbiodinium > Symbiodinium pilosum. The sequence goes on along the minus strand of CAJNIZ010044638.1, from coordinate 30,248 downwards.
TGATGGAACCTCTGGTGGCTGCACCGACGGTGGGGAGGTCTGCTCGCTGATGCGGGGATCTCGGTGTAGGTTGTTTGGGGATGGCCGATTGAGTAGGTGGCTCCAGGTCATGCCGTTGAGCTGGTCCATGTCGCGGATCCCCCTAGACGCTAGTTTTGGAGCCAGGCTGGTGACATCCGCCGCCCTGAGTTGCGCCAGCACGTCAGCAAAGGTGCTCATGATGATAAGCGTACGGGGTCTAGCGGGCAAGGTGTGGGGGGCCAACTGAACAGAGGGGCTACAAGAACTACTGATGCATGTGCCATAACAGCATTGACACGTCGGTGGCAATAACCGCCCTTAAGAGTGTTTTGATGGTTGATGAAAGGTGATTCTGTGAGACATTGCTCGTCTCTGCAGGGGTCGACTTTGGGCCTTCACCTCGGCGGGAACCCGCTGTCGCCCCAAATGGTGGCTGAAAGTACGGAAGAGGCTGGCTCTTGGCTGCGGAATCTTTGATGGCCTCGACGAGGAACTCTGGACCACTCCATGAGGTAGAGGATATGCTGCTGCGCATTGGTGTTCGGTGCGGTGGTCACGTGTTGATCTCTGAGGACCTGGGCTCCGGTGGCTGTCGCGAAGTCGGCGCCGTCCTTGACCTTGACCGCGACGAGGGCTTTCTGCGCGGGGACCAGGCCGGGCTCCTCAACCCAGGGGCGGTAGCGCCACAGGCAAGGGGGGCAATAGTATTTGCCATGTTTGGATGCGATGGCGGAGTCCGGTGAAATCTTGCGGCGGTAATCTGGTGAGCCCAGTCCATGAGGTAATTGTCCGTGTAGGCGCGCTCAAAGAAGGAATGTTGATCCCGATTTGGGTCGATGGCGGACTTCAAGGTGTTTTCGTCCCACTGACGACACGCGGCCATCATCCGCGCGCGCTGGACCTCGGTGGTTGCGAGGATGTCTGCGGTGAATTGCGGTCCACCATATGGAGGATCCGAGCGCGGAGGAGCTGTCTGAGCTCCTCCTTGCTGGCCCCAGGGTGCTCCTCGGCGATCTGCTTGGTGGCTTCGACCCAATGGACGTTGCGGGGTCTGTAGCGCTCGCTGCCCTCTCTGCGCTTTATGGCGCGGACCTTTTGGCAAACGCTGTGCCAGGTATTGATGCCCAGCTGATTGGAGCCCTTGGGGTTGCCCGCCTTGGTGACCACGCGACGGCGGACCCAGCGCAACTTGGAGTCGCTCCAGTCGACGCGCAGGCGTTTTTGGTTGGTGTTGCCCTCGTCTATCGCGATGACCCAGGACCTTGGCTGCTGGCGGTAGTCCGCGTCGAGGTTGGCAACTGGCTGTCGTTGATGGTGTTCATAATCGGTGCGTTCAATGCTCACGGCTGTACCAGGCTGACGGTGAAGCGCCGGGGACAATGTCGGGTGTTCCGGATGTCCGCAGCCAAAAGTCGGGGAACCAAGCCCCGCAAAACGTGCACTCGAGGCAATTGTCATGGTGGGTGGTGGACTCGTTCTGCGCCAAGAGCTGCAAGTAGTTGGTGACCTTGTCCGCAGCGGCGGTGGCCATCTCCTCGACTTCGTCGCCCAAAGCATCGGTGATGTCGGACGGCGCCCTGCCCGTCAGCCTATCTATCCAGACGCGCACCAATTCGTGCGTGGTGGCGCCGGGGTACTTGGCGCGAAGAGCACGGAGGGCCGTCTTCTCGAGGGCGGAGCGCTTGGCGATGACGTCGAGGGCCAGATTCTGTACGCGGACCATCTGCTCGGTGACCATCCCCTTAGCGGTGTCGGCGTCAATCGGCTGCACGCGGTGGGACTGAGAAGTCGACCCTGACGCCGCCATGGCAAAGATGAACTTGGGATGAGACTTGGGGAATACGCTGGGGAGAGCTGAAATTGCGCTGCACATAACGTGCAGAGCCAAGCTGGTCACATGCTTCGCAGCAGGCTCGTACAAGCTTCTTCTCGACACATAACATGTCGACTGTGCATGGTGAACATTCATGTCAAGACATGCCGTCCCTGACCCCGGCTACATGCATGTGGCTAACGTTACTCATGTAGGACGGGGCTCGTTTACACTCGGCTGTCATGTTGTGATGTGTGATTCGAGAGCTTGGGCGCAAGGTCCCCCGTCACCTCGGTGGTAAGGGACCCGCAACCGCTTTCAGGTGAAAAAGCTCCAAACAGATGTACAGCCACAAAATATGGTTCCCCTTCACCTTTCTTATGTCGGTGGGAAAGGATCGGGGGAACGTCTAATCCGGCGGCCTCCGCATCTCTCACGACCTCACCTCGGTGGGAAGTCGATCGAGACACGCTCAGCTGTAGGCGCTCACACGCCACGGCGCCAATGAAGTCGAGGTGGGTTGCCGCTGACGGTGACCACTTGCGCCCAGTCCTCGGTGAACCGGGATCTCCACGCCATAGGCAGCATGAAGCAAACGCTGTCCAGCACTGCGTCGGTGAAGGCCATGATGTAGCGCTCGACGGACGGTCTGTCCTGGGTGAACCTGCGAACGTGGACGGCCAGGGCCATGTAGTCCCGGAGGATGAGGTAGCAGGACTCCGGGTTGTTGAAGCCAACCTGACGAAGGTCTCCAGTGATGAGGGCCCACACGTGTGCGCGAGTCACGAGCACGGTAGGGTCTGTGCTCTGGGCCGGAAGAGGCATGATGAGCACGCGTTCCACTGTCGGCGTGCGTCTGTAGGTGTTGGGGGCCTGGATCACGAGGCCAAAGTCGGTGAGCCTGGACTCGGTGACGTGGTAGTCCAGCGCGAACTCAACGGCCTGCAGCATCGAGGTGTTCACGAACCATGGTGCATCCGGGGCGAACGCCATGTACGGGTAGTTGCCAGGGCGAAGACGTCGTCCGGCGCAATGGCTGGCACTGGTGTGAGCGTGTTGCGCACAATGGCCGCCTGGCTGGCAGCGAGTCCCGTGCGCGTTGTCGAGGGAGCACGGCACTGTGGTCCCGATCGGTAGGGTACTGCTGCACCCCTGCGTGAAGATGCTGCACTGTTGCGACGGTGCTGTTGGCGCCAATGGGCGGAGGATGGGCGCTGGTTGTTGTGATGGTGTTGGGTGGAGTGGCGGCAAGGCTGCCGGTGGAAACGGCGTCGTCCCAGACACTGTACGCTGCACTGGGCTGTTGCTCGGCCTGGAGAACAGAAGGGTCTACCACCCTCGGCCGTGGCCCGAGCTGAGGTTCGACGCGGTGCACTCTCTGAGGCGAAGTCGACCTGGCCATATAGAGCCACTGCTGGCGTCACAAGCTCCACAATGGGGTCCGCCCGTTGTTGTGAGAAGTCGTTCCAGGGGTCGTGGTCATCCTGGACGAGGTCGCTGTTGGTGCCTTGCACTGGTGTGGTGGTGTTGAGGGCAGCCGGGGGGGCCTTGCGAGGCATGGCTGCTACTGTCGCCGGTGGCGTGTCTTCGTCCGAGTCTGGTGGGAGGGGAGGCGGAGCCTTGCGATGTTGCGCGGAGCCGCCGTCCTCTGTCGCCTGCGGCATAAATCTGGCCGTGGGTGACTGCGCGCGCGGTCGAGCTGGCTGCTTGTTGTGTGGCGATGGTGTGCGCTTCGGAGCGGCCAGGTGTGCCGGGGGGTCCTTGGGCATGCCTTCACTGGCGGCTGAGGTGGATCCCGACAACGGTGTAGCCGACGCTGAACGGTTCCGCCTCGGTGATGGGAATCTCGACCTCGTCGGTGTCGGGGAGCGTGTCCGGTGGCTGTGCCGCCCATAGCCGCCCCTGCTGGTGCGAGGATCCGTTGCTGGCACACCGCCACGCGCCAGATGATTTTCGTAGCAACTCATCCCCATGATGAATTGTTTGATCGCCATGGTGTCGCTGGTGGTTAACGACGTCATGATCATGTCCATGGCTTCGGACCTGGTGACGAACCTGAAGATCCCCCGGTGCTGGACATAGTGCAACCGTGTAGATGGTCTCTTCATGGTGAGCTGGCGGAATGCCGCATAGACCGCCTCGGGGAACGTGTCGGCGTGCAAATTGGGGCAACCGCCTTCTTTGGCGCAATGACCCCGAAAGAAGTTACGACAAAGGGAATTAAGGGGGACCCAGGCGTGGTCTACAAAATCGGGGTGGGTGCACTCACAGTGAGGTCTGCGGCAGGTCTGTCGTCTGCACACGTCGGGGCAAACCCGGCGTTGGCCGAGAGGAAACTCGCGCTGCATGGATTGAGGACCTCGCGCGCGGCGATCCTGCCCAAAGAAAAGCACCCAGTCACGCCTGGTGCTGCCCGGCAAATCGTCCCAGGTGGGGTACTCCACGACGTCGAGGTTCCTGTCCAGGGCCGTCATGGTGAACGATGCAAGCCGGAGGAGGACGCTGGTTCAGGCTGCTCGGTGTCCGAAGTAGTGGTGGAGCTTGGAGATGAGGACGAGGATGGCGGTGAACGCAGGTGGACGATGTCCGCGGCCAGGCGCACGAAGTCTTCTCGATGCGGGCCGACCAGCTTGCCCTTCAGGTGGACAAAAAGGTCGTTCCAAAGGAGGCCCTCAGTGGCCTTTCGCAGGTCAGCGATGTAGCGGCAGATACCGCTGTTGGTGCGCCGGCCCTCGGTGGTGAACTGCTCCCACAAGCAGTTTTCAGCCAGGCGAAAGAGCTGGTGCTCCTGTGAGTCCTTGATGGAGGTGGAGCCGGAAATGGCTCAAGAATTTCTGGACACTATGTGTCCGACTCACTAGGAGGCACCAAACTAGAACCCAAACGGCCACGGATGTATGAATCAAAGACATGAACATCCTCACGCTTTGGGGTTCCAAGTTTGGTGCTCACAGATTGTCATTCATGACGCACGTGTAATACACAACAACCATAGGCACCCCAGGAAGCACTTTATGGAATTTGGCTCTCATCAAACCCTGCCATTGGCTAATTGCCAAAACAAAGCAATGCACCACCCATGTCCAAAAGAGGACCCCCAACCAGGCCGACAACCCAAAGTACCCCATCCGACCCATCAAATACCAACTTCAACGGTCCTGACCGCATTTGGGTCCTGTTGCAAATTCCAGTATCAGTGCCCGAGCGGTAGGGTTTCTGTGCACTCGCCCTTGCGTTGTCTTGTGCCCGTGGGCCTTTGCACTTGTTTCAAAATATTGTATACATGTATACGAAGTTGACATGCATGAGGAACTATCCCTTGCAAGCTTGCACACACATGGGTTACCGCAACCCCCTGCAAGTCGCTAATGCCTTTCTTGGTATTGCTGGGGTTTAATTCGGAATCCATTTACATTTGCTGTACCAAGCCAATTCTATCTGCATCAGCAACGTGCAACCGCGTTTGCGCCATAACCAGGCAACCCAACTTGCACTAGAATGACTGCAGAAAATTTCAGCACTGTCAGACCAACTCGAAAATTGCGAATCAACAAGTCAGCATGAATGACATCATGCCATCGCATCTTTACTGCGGCAAAAAAAATTGGAAACCAAACCCGAAGCAAAACAAAAACACTAATGTCGGACAACAATCCGAAATGGTCCAGTGACAGAAAAGAATAATTAGTACTGGAAGACTTCCTACAAAACGCTCTCTGCTCAATTCAGTTTATGCAGCACCAGCTGGACGGTTATGTGGTCTTGCAAGATGCTGGTAAGGCCCAGGAGGCTGCAAAACAACATCGCCCAACCCATTCCCGCACACAAGTTATCACTACGGTCTGCCGGATGCGGGGCAGGTTTTTGACTGTGGCACTGCTTGCGAAGACTGTAAGCCTCATCCGGCTGAATGAAGCCATGAAACATATTCAACCGGAGCATCAGGAATTACCTGAGTTACAGACCTGCGGTAACTGAAATGGTCCCCGTCCGTAGAAGTTGCAGGCATGCTTGGCGCATGCCCACATTCACCCATTTTGTTCGCCCCATTTTGGCACTTTACATACATGATGGCTCGTGGCTTTGGGAGAGATTGAACCTTGGCCCGACCTTTGGGCCATAAATCAACCCGTCTCAGTCGCGAGCACGAGACTGTTTACTATCAAATGATAACAACATTTACAAGGATGAAAGCGTTGAAACTGCACAGCCAGACATTCACAAGGTCTCAGCACGTCCTGCTGTATGCCCTGAGGGGCTGAGGCAGGCATGCGCTGATGTCTACAATTAGCTTTGTTTAGCTCGTAAGGAAAATTCTTCACCACCAGGATCTGAGCAGCTGTCTGTGTTTGTTCTGGTCGAAGAGGAAGATGACCCAGACATGAGAAAATGCCTGACCAGATCAGTGTTGCTTCAAGCAGACTATGCTAGACGCCCCTTGACATGACCCCCAGCCTCTAGGCCTTCAAGGTACTGTCCACCTCCCTCTGCATTTGTCAGCCAGCCTGCTAGCCTGTACATCTCTGCGACAACCAAACCGCGTTTTGGGGAACACGGCAAATGGTTACTCTGACTTTGACCATAACATGTGTCATCAGCTCAGCATGTGGCTGGATTCGTCCACGAACCGTCGGTGCTGCGAGACCCTCGCATCACAGGTGCTCAAGTGCCAAGTGGCGCTCCATCAAGCAGCAGCCCCAGCAAGGCGGGGAGTAATAGTTACATTCTGCACTGAACAGCGCTCAATGACGCTCATTTAATATGTTTCAGATGCGGCACAGCAACTGGATTCCTTCAAATCGCGTATTTGCATAGGTCGTGAATCAGCGTGATGTTTTCTCTCAAGTGGGGTTGCAGAAGCTGGGATGCTGTTGGTTGCTTCAAGCCCAGTGAGTCAACCAAATCGATGAGTCAGCCACGCAGTCCGACAAAGTCAGAAATGCTCTCCAAAGAGAGCACAAGCTAAAGCCTCCATACCCCCCGAATAATTGATGATAGGGCAAAGGCTATTTGAGGCAACCAGCGCGCCAGTAGGTCGTCGATGTCAGCCGGGCTAGTTCACGGACAAAATTGACCAGAACATACCTTAAGGACTTGAAACTCGCTGACTGACGGCGCCTGCCGCGGACAGCCGAAGGAAGCTGGAAAGCAAGAGGAAAAGGTACCTGTGCCGAGGAAGTTCAGAATGTGCAGGCCAGAACTGAACATGCAAACATGCAGCAGTCATGCAGCTATGGGCATCATCGGGGGCCACCCAAACCCTACGTGCAAGATTTACCCGATCCACGGTGGGTCAACCTATACTGTGCTAACCCTGTAAGGGGTCTTTTCAAAGAAGACACAGGAAACCAATGGAAGCAAGCCTATTCTGGCAAGCTCGAAGGTCTCAGGGACGGCCTCGCGCATCGCCCGAGGCCACAGAAAGGGGGGCCGCTGCTAAACTTATCCACTAGTTAGTACACTGGCAGTTTGCGGGACAGCAGGATCCCCCGCCTCGTCGGCTTCCCTCACGGCAGGTTCCATTGAAGTCTCTGCAGCTTTCCAACGATGTGCAGCAGTGAACGCTTTGCACAGCCTAATGCAAAGGCACCCATGCTGAAGGCTCGAGCAATGGCAGCGCAATTTCAGCACTTGCGGGCAAGTTCATGGTTTAAATCAAGGTCGTACAATCGTCCCACACATCCGCAGGTGCCGGTTCGTAGATCCAAAGCTCTACCCTGCGCAAGGGCCACAAGGCAATCAAAACATGAACCCGTTGTTGTTCTTATCGATGGGTTTACCAGCGTGTTCCTCGGTCTAGCAGTTGTTGCTCATATTGCACATTCGAGTCCTCATTATCATTAGCTGTCCGATGTTCTGATGACGTTTTGTGTGCATGTGTCATGCTTGTTGTTAATACAAGTACGGACAATTGCTATGGAATCCACCAGCTCTGTTAACAACGCAAACCCCAAACCGCACCGGCTGGCAGGACCAGCAGGGTAAGGCTACCTCATTTTGCAAAAGGCACAATGATGAGTTTACAGTTGTAGCCTTTTGTACCGCCACAGACTCGTCCGTAGAGCTGTCAGAGTTCGAGGCTGCACATGACCTTGACAGGATGGCTGCGGGAACACGAAAGAAAGGTGCGGAGCGGCTAGGACAACTTCTGGTGCCCAGAATCGGCGCAACCCTCCTACTGACACAGCTTTGATATTGCACTCATGCGACGACTGAGCAAGCCGTTTGATGAAGTAGACGGCCACTGCCACATCAAACAAAGCAGCACCACACGTAGCCAAAATGATGAGGTTCTTGGTGAATTCCTCTTCAGTGATCTCAGCAATGTCCTTGCATCAGTACGTGTCACCCACATGCAAATTCTGGCTACTTCAGAGCATGCAGTCTTCTGAGCAAATTCATCAAGGACACCTCTTGCCCTGCAGAGCCAGCATGGTGGGGGACCTGGCCTTCTTCGACGTTATCATCAGACCTCTGCGCCGAATTGACCTCCAAGTTTGCTTTGGACGCAAAATTTGTTTGTGTTTTTGATAATCCTGAAAACGGTCAACAATCATGAAAACGGGCGAAAAACTATAAAACATCATTAGAATGGTGAAGAATCTTCAAAGAACATGAAAAATTGTGAAGAATCATGAAACTTGTGAAACATGATTCATGAAAGGACCGGATAACCCTGTATGTGTAGCTTAAGCAAAATCTAAATGAGATAATTTCAGATGCTGTCGCCCACCGAGAAAAGAAGACGATACAATAACTGGCGACGAAATGGAGAGCATGTTGTGCCAGGACAGGTACAGCGGGTCATCGGTTCCAAACTGAATTCTGAGGATGCTCCATGCTCCAGCGATGCGACGCACCATGTGCCAGCGCTCCCACGTGCCCAACAGGGAGAACGGCGTCGATTCCAGGGGTCGACTTGAGGCGCGACCCGACATGTCGCCCGATAGGTCTCGAACACTACTTTAAAAGCGATTCGGTGATCTTTGTATTGAAAATCAACGATTTCGGGATGGTCAACAAAACGACTACTTTACAGGCGATTTGGAGTCGACCTGGGGCGCGACCCGATGTGTCGCTCGATGGGTCTGGAAGATTACTTCAGAAGCGGTTCGAGGGTCTTTTTTTTGAAGGTCAACGATCTCGGGATGGTCAGGAAGACTACTTTAAAGGGGGCGCGACCTGAAAGGTCGCCGGATAATTATGTCTGGAAGATTACTTTAGAAGCGATTCGATGACCTTTTTACTGAAAATCAACGATTTTTTGAGGGTCCGGAAGACTACTTTAAAGGCAATTTGAACCGACTTGGGGCACGACCCGAAATCTCGCCGGATAATCAGGTCTGGAAGATTACTTTAAAGGCCATTCGAAAATCTTTTTATTGAAAAAATCAACAGTTTTTTGGCGGGTCCGGAATATTATTTGAATCGATTTGGGCGCGACCCGAAATGTTGCCAGATAGGTTTGGAAGACTACTTTAAATGCGATTCGAAATGCTGAGCACACGACAAGCAAGTGTGTTACAAAGGGAAAACAAGCAAGCAGCAACGTTCACCTTTTCTTTGAACCAAAGTTAATCGGTGTAAGTCCTTTGTACAGTGCGCTCAGCGGACCTACATCTAGCTACCTACTTTGCACTGCAAACAGCGTGTATTTACAACTGAAGTGAAGGACTTCTGGATTTGGTAGTGTTGAGCGCTTTCATGGTCTGACTGATGTCAGGGCTCGCAACGTTGGGTTTCATGGCATCAAAGCTAAAGGGGCTGCACTAATTTTGCGGTATCTCCATTTTGGGTTTGGGTCTCTAAGTTCCATCATTACAGGTCGAGTTCAGTTTCCGGGTTCTATGTCCCCTCATCCCAGGCCTTTGGGCCTTGAGAATTCCTCGTACACGCTTCGCGTAAGCCAGGATTAGCTGGCTAGGACAATCAACTCCTCCTGACATATTTGGAGAGGCCAAGAGCTCTGTGGGACCTGGATGCTGGTAGAATGCACTCTTCTTTGGGTCTCTAAGCCTCGCCTCTTTGTTGGAGAAGCTTCAAGAGGCCGGGAAATTTGTGCCATGCATGAGCCCGTCTGCAGGTAGAGCAAACTTTTCTTGGGAAGGCTTCAAAAGCAAAAGCCGGGAGGTCCCCAAGGAGCTGGAGCCGGGAGACTCGCAAAAGGAGGTGAAAACAGTCAAAATGAGGTGAAATCGGAAAAAGTAGGATCCGCCAGGCCAGACCCCTGGGTCGTTTAGATCCGGGAGCGGGAGACTAGGAGTAGTTCAACCCACCCCCCACCCTTTCCCAGAAGGCACGATTTAACGGCGCCGGTTTCGTCGGTTTGCCAGGAAGTGGGGCTGTGGTGCAGGTGAACACGTTGTCAGCTTCAGATGCAGCTCACGTGCAGCTTGCAATTCATTGGCAGTGCTTTCGACTACCTTTGCCTCGACTACCTTTGCCGAGGCGGTCTAGCGTTAGCGATAAAATTTTTCGAGCTGCAGGATCAGAGCTTCAACCCCTTGGGGGGTGCGGGGGCTTTAAGCATCCTAGTTGTTGCTTCATGCTCTGGCTGGTCACAATCGATGTTGCGAGCAACGACGCAGCATGCGCATAGCAGCTCCGAAAGAAACATCATCAAAATATGAACTTCTCATTTTGAGGTAATGAGTTTGTAAGCACTGCTTGGACGTTGAGGGCTTTCACGCTCAGATGTTCAGTGGTTAAAAGTTACCGGGTTTTCTGGCTGTTTCATTCAGAATTAACATGGGTGCAGTGAATTCGGTTTGTTTTTTGAGCCCAGCGACTGTTGTCAGCTGCAGCAACTGGGGGGTGAATTGTGAGCTGTTCTCGTGTAGCGGCAGATCAGTAGGCAAAGGAAATACCATCTTCAGAGTTACCAGCTTTTGCTTAGGGGCTTCAATGCTTTAGATTTCAGATGGTTTCAGGTTTAGTGTGGCTTGCCTCAGTGGCTTCAGCAGTAAGGTTGCAGGCGCCCTCACCCACCCATGCGACATCCTCAACAAAAAGAAATGGCACACCGGAGTCAAGTGAATCATAGTGAATCCTACCTGAACTGTCGAAACAAACACTGTGCAAATTCCCAAAGACACGTCGTCAATATGAGAGGAACAAGAAGTGCAGAAACTGTTCTACTGGGTGCTTGCCAGCCATGACTCCCTTTGATCACTACCATGATCTTGAGTGTTAGCTTACTTCGCTGCATGTCCATGCGCGGTTTAGGGGAAGTTGCCTCGAAAGTCCAGAGGTTCAGGTTTTGCAGCTCATTGAAATTAGATAGAACCACTGCATGCAGGACCAGAGAACCTTCACAACGAAAAATGAGATTCTGGTTATTGAGGAAAGAAACGAGAACAGCAAAAAGCACGCGCCCCCTCGTGGGACCGCCATGGCGTATGATCCAAAGCCAAAGCTGTGATTCTCAAGTCTCAAGACCTAGCAATAACACCAATGACACAGTTCCTCTTGCCCTAAGCTTTGACGTCGGGTCACCGCCACCAGCTCCCAGGAGCATCCGCCTTGCGAGCACGAAACTGTAATGCTACTGTAATTGCCTCAGCGTGCAGTGCCAGCCTGGACAATCGCTCAACAATCACAAGACCCAGAATCCTTGGGAGACACAAACACAAAGGCTCACAAATTGTGCAGAGGGCAGTATGCAAGTTAACGTGTACTGCACTCTTGCCGCAAGCGCTCACACCCAACATCTTCGCTCCCACCACCATCAGAGTCAGAAGGTCTTGTGACTCCTGTCGTGTGTGCCAACTGAAGCAAAGTTCTGCTGGTACCGTCACTGCAACGATGTGAATACAATCCTGGCCCACGCCGACTGTTCCTAGCAGCTTCTGGGCGTAGATCAAGATCGAGGTAGATGCACAGGCCTCCGCAGTCAAAGAATTGTCTAAGCGTCTGGAAAGATATCCGAATGCCTTTCGTTGAAGTTTTCTTCTGCATACAAGTTTTCTCTGCTTTTTCTCAAAAAAAAAAGGAAAGCGTTTTTCGCCTGATCAAGGACCGCTGCAGCGAGTGCCAGGCCCAGGCCACGGCGAGCTCCAGGAGGAACCTCCAAGGTCCAACTCCCCCTGTGAAAGGCTTAGGCTATAGTCCATGCTTTTTCAATGCGGTTGGTCTCTCCTTTGCTCAAACTCTGAGTCCGGCGCCTGATGCGAGCCCAGGATGATCGCACAAGCCTGGAACAGCAGCACACCTTGAAAAAAATGTCGGGTTCTCATTCGAACCAGGGCTCCCGACATCTCTCAGCGTGCGCCCAAGGATCGTCAACGTGCGAAGGCGGACAGTTTTATCCTTCTTCCCACAATCCGAATCCTTGCAGGGTGAGGCTCACTCAGGTGTTGCTTCCAAAAACTGGACACGGACAGCCTCGACATCAGGATTGAACAACGGAGCTCCGGCTGCGAGATGTTTTTCATCCCAGAGGCCTGGGATACATTTTGCTGTTGCATTGGGCCTTGTACCTTCAAACCCAGATTACCGGCCATCATCATGAGTGAGCACATCGAAAATTGCGATTTGCTCAGAGGGATTGCGCTACCGTCTACCAGGTACTTTGTTTGCTGCCAACCAATCACTTTCTTTGCGTGTGTTTCAGGGGAGTACGATTTTTGCTGACTAAAGCTTTGATAAGCTTTGGTCATCATCCCAAAAACATCTTGACCTTCTCGTCTTTTCTCCACTATCTTCCTGCTTGGTGACTGGATGGCAAGAGCACTTACTGAGACATAGACTTTATCACCGTGATCAGCCTGGCACGATCGGTTAGAAGACAGGGAAAGCTTGTTGCTCTTTTACAATGGACCGATCTTGCGTAGGCAGTACAGGAAATAACATGACCAATCGCGAGCCAGAAGAAACATAGCCCTGAGATCTGTGTTCGCAATAACCTGGAGCAGACAAATAACATGAAGGCAAGCATCAAACCTGAAACGCACTGATCTGAAGTCTTGGTACGGACTAGATCATCTTCGTGATCGCTGTTGTCATCGTCGATGTCGCCCACGCATGGCCCCTCGACGTTTGTTTCGTCAAAGCTGCCCCTGCATGGCAAAAGCATCTGCTGTGGTAAAAAGGGCTGCCTAGACTGATTGGCATGTAGCTGCTAAAGCTACAGACAACCAGAGCCTGCGAGTTGAGCGCCATGTCTGCAGCCGCTCCTGCGCGCCACGCCGGCGCAGTTTGGAGATCTCCTGGCAAAGTCAAGTTCGGACTTGTGCATGCATCTGGGTTCTATCCATAGGTCAGGAGGCACACAAAAAAGGGCCTCCAGTACGGCCAACAATGCAGAAGGGCTGGAACCTGTTGTCTGCAGCATCCACCTCCAGATCTCTTATCTTGCCATTTTCTCATGAAAACGGGAATTCGCTGGCCTGGCCTGGGTGACTCTGGTACAAAGCAGACAACCATCAGCACAGGAAAGGCGAAGAAAAAAGGAACGCATCCAGCCTGCCAGTTCGAAGTCTCATGCACTGTGCAGCAAAGTATCAGGTCATATCACGTCCAAGTGTTTGAGCTTGATGTATTTTCACGGTCAAGACAACACCCAGACAAGACATCGCTCTGACACCTACGAACCTCCAAAGCTTTGCAGGGAACACATCTGCCTGATAGCGCCACACCGACTCAGCGCTCGCCATCTGAGGGACTGCACAATTACTTGCTACTCTTTGAAGACAGCAGTGGGGTGCTTTGTCAGCATGCTTTAGCCTCGTCATGTCTGCAGTTGCAAAAAAGAATCGGTACTCAGATCCAGCTACCCCTCTGAAATTGCTCGTCTCAGATTCTGCCTTGGAAATCGGCAGCTTGCACACTGCAGACCCTTTGTATTCGTGCAAGCCTATGCTACACCAAGCAAAAGAGTGTGCAGCTTCTCAAACTCATGGTGCTTCCATGTGCGCTTTGATTTCCTGACTTCTGATGCTCAGGCGCCACTTCAGGCGAAGCACTACTACTAGCCGGTTGTAAGCCGAGTTTCCCGCATCTGAAAGCAAGGTGTCACCTACACCGCGCAGTTTGTCCTTGTCTAGCTGAAGTTATATCCCAGGACTCAGACGGCCGTGTATCAAAGGTCGCAGCTTTGGTGCCAATCTTGTCTACAGTTGAGAAGATGCAACCACAAGCATCCTTGCCTGAATGAGAGCGTTGGCTAAAGCCGCAAGAAGCATCCCAGAGGCAATGCCCAATTCGTACATGGCCTGCAATCTTCAGCAAGCTCATGCACCAAATCTGCATAGGCGTGACTCGTTGGGCTCCACAAGACGAGTCATAGCTAGGCAAAGCTTTCTGAAGCCTGAGATGCTTACTTCATCTAGATCTGCATGTGTCGTCGTGCAATCCAGAACTCAAGCCTCGAAGAGTCCTCGCTTCTCCTTGGTCCAGCTTTTCAACTTAACAGTCTAGCTTAGGCCCTCCACATCCGGCCTGTGGAAGCGGTCTCTTTAACACAAGCTTTGTCAACCATGACTGCTTTAGCGGCCAGCCTTTGCTTCCAAGCAACGGGCAAAACTACCTCGCTGAGGTAGCTGGGAGTGGCAACGGACGCAAGGCCAATGCCCACACCCATCCTGACATTTGGGCACCAAGCTACAATTGAGCGGGGTATTGCTACATGATGCACGCTTCTTGTTTGTTGTCCGGCCTGCTGGTCATTGAAAATCGGTGAGTGTGCTATCGTTTTGCAAGTTTCAGTGTATGTGTTGACGTTCTCTTTCTTGGTGGGTGTGTTCTCGGTTTCCAATCAGAAACTTGCCGTGACCAATCCAATGTCAATCCTTTACATATCTCCTGTGACCGAAAAGAAACTGCGCGTCACATACTGCGACCTTCGGACAAACAGCATCAAAGCTGCAGGAAGCGCCCCACGATGAGTTGTGCCAGGCTGTGAGCAGTGAAAACGAGCAAGGGTCCTTGGAACACTCTGGACTTCAAAATGTACAAACGTTATCTGCAGTCTCTCACCGTTCTAGGGCATACCAGGCTCCAATCATGCTTGGCACCGCGGACCACCCAATAATCTGTCGCCTGCCTCGGGACCTCAGGTGGCACTTCTTCTTTTTCTTCTTCTTCTTCTTCGAGCTGTAGGGGGCCGTTGCAGCCCCCCGCGAGCAACGCGTGCAGCCCCGCGCCGTCTGTGGTTCAGGTCCCACCCGAGAGGGCTAGTGCGCCACTATCCAGCGTCGACTGTCCAGGCAACCAAGCCAGAAAGCAAGACATAGGTAGCACTGGCCTTCTCTCACTTGGCTCTTGCATTCTTCCTGTCTGCTGCTCGCAACGTATTTGCTTGTTTGCAAAGGACGCAAGCCCCGTTTCCCTACAGCTTAGCGCCGAAAATGCTGTGACATACGAGACCCGTGTGGCGAACGTAGAGCCAGATCAGCACGCTCTTCAGGCCAAGCAAGCAGGTGAAGTCTTCACGCCCGGAACACCTGGCCTCTGCCTTCAAAACCGATGTGAAAGCATGCAGTCATACAGCCTCATTTCTGAATTTGCGCCTCCCATGGGTCAAGCAGGCGTCAACTGTTCGTCTTGTTTGGCAAAATCTCGGGCTCCTGCATGATGAGCGCACCGCCAATAAAGCTGCCGAAGATGGCGCCACCTTGCAGGTCGACGACTTGCTTGCCAGAAAAACAAAGACCCGCATCATCAACCAACAGGGCACCACCGCAGACTCTACCACCACGCACCTGTCCACCTCCCATGCCTTCTTCAAACTCATGCAAACTCACAACCCTGAACCTAAATCTGTCAACCTAATGCCCTCGATCCTAAAACTGGAGTTTAGACATGCACTCAAGGCTTGCACTCCAAACCCTGTGCGAGGGCTTCGGAACCCAG
>CAJNIZ010044638.1:0-14463 GCA_905231905.1 Symbiodinium pilosum | reverse complement strand
CGAGGCTACGGCCAGCACCTGAGTCAGCAATCCACTCCAACTCATACGACCTCCCCTCTGAGGTGCGCGCGCGAGTGCCACCTGACATCAACAGCAGGGCTTGTGCAGCTGAAGCATGTGAGTGAATGGCATGGTGCGCAGATGGGGCAAGTGTGGGCACGTCAACGTCACCAGCGCTGGCTACGTAACGCTGGCGGCAGGCCAGGAGCTCAACAGGGCTAAGCATCTCGCAATCTTGGCCCGCCCTTTGGTCCACAACTTGGCTCAACTTGANNGAGAACTTGCAGAGGCTGCGAAGCTGCCAGTGCTGCCGCCGGCTGTTGCGAGGAGGCGCTTGTCTCTGCAAAGGCTGGCCCCGAGCCAAACTTCTTCCGCACCGCAGATGCCATGGCACCACCCCGTATCAAAACTAATCCTTGCACCAAAACCCTTTCATGTTGTGACACGCGCAATTGTTACGACCCGAGATGTCGCGATGGAAGAAGAGCTGCTGGGCCGGCGGGCGACAGCATCACCAACAAGAACCCCACACAAGACGTGGGGAAAAATCATGAAAAACATCAAAATAGTTTTTAAAAATCATGACAATGATGCCAAATATAAAAATGTGAAGAAAGATGAAAAACGAAAAAGTGAAAGAACTCGAAATTGGTGGAAAATCATGAAAATGATGAATAATCATGAAAATGGTGAGAAACGATGAAACATCATGAAAGCTGCGAAACATAATCAAAAAGCATGAAAATAATCAAAGAATGATGGAGAATAATGAAAAACGATGAGAGATGAAAGTCATTGCAAATCATGGAAACTGCTGAAAGATGATGGAAAATGATGCAGCATGATGTATATGATGAAGAGGTGTGGAAAATATCAAGAACATCAAGAAGTAAAGAGCAACGATGAAGATCATGGAAAATCATGAAATGGTCTAAAATGACAAACAATGGTCAAGCATGGATGGCCTTGAAAAAATGCGGCCGGGGTTGATCTGTGTAGCCATCCCTCATCGTGATGACACGACGCTTCGTTGACACGGCAAGCATGGATGGCGTCGAAAAAAGGGGTGGGGATGGGGGGCAGCCCCTCCCATGTGCAAACAACATGATCTGTATGAGTATTTCTCATTGCAAACATGGTGATGACATGATGCTTCTTTGAAATTTGTTAAAGCAAGCATGTCAGTCAGTCAGTCAGTCAGTCGACGCGCCGCCCAGCGTATGACTGACTGTCTAAAGCAAGCATGGATGGCCTCGAAAAAGGCGCAGGGGTTGGGGGGCGCGGCCTCCACCCACCTTGTAAACAACAAGGATAAAGGAGATAAAAAATAATGGAAACTACTGAAAGACTATGAGAGCCCATAATTAATAAAAACTATGAAATTGATGAACAGTCGTGCAAGTTATTAATAATGATGCAAGACATGGCAACTGCTGAAAGAGGACGGTAAATATGAAAATCATGAAATTGATGAAGAATTATGACGCATGATGGAAAATAGCAAATAGTAAGCAGAAAGAAAGAAGCAAGAAGCAAAAAGCAACAATCGCAGATAGCGGCGATCGGGAAGCTGAGCGCAGTCAACGAGAAAAAGGAAGCAAAAAACAGAGAGCATTGAGCGCTCAGGAGATCGCAGGCAGCAAGAAACAGGAAGCAGAAAGCTGACAGCAAAAAGTTTTCAGAAAGAAAGATACAGAGAAAGCAAAAAGCAGCAAGCAAGAAACAAGAAGCAAAAGGCAGAAAGCAACAAGCAGAAAACACAAGCAAAAGCCAGAAAGCCAGAAGCGAAAAGCGGAAAGCAAAAAGCAGGAAGCAAGAAGCAACAAGCAGAAACGCAGAAAGAAACCAAATCCAGAAGAAAAAAAAAGCATCCGTTTGCCAGGCACAAACCCTGGGGTGACTGAACTGGGTGAAAGTTGCTGTCCTACCCAACCTCCTTCCAGGTGTCCGCAGCAATAAACTCCAGGAAACAAACCACGCGAACTGCAGTGTAGAAATGAAGCGGAACCTTATCTGCAGAATGCACACTGCACTCTCCCGTGGGTTCTCAGGCCTGATTTCAGCTAAGGAGCGAAGGCCACGTTAATGAAGCTTGCGCAGGCTAGCAATCCAGCATCCTGGCAATCCGGAGTAGGAACCGTTTTGTACGTTTGTGTCAAGATAAAATTGCTGAAGGTGCCCGTCCGTGCCTCCTGCAAATCGCCGGAGATGCCCCAAGCAGCCAATCGACTCTGCAAGTCTGAATACCGCATAGAGGCCGACTTAGCAGGCACGGGTCATAGTGTCAGAACCCCAGACTGAGTATGACCGCACTTGCTGAGTTTGATTGACGTCACTGACTAGAACCATGCATCGTGTCTGCATCCAAATGACAGAATCAATACTTCACGCTTGACCTGTACTAGATTACTAGTAGCACACAGCTTGCAGTTCCAGCGCGTTTGAGTGTTCCTTCCTCCGTGTGTTCCTCCGTTTATTTCACGGAGTCTCACCCCTTTTAGGATCATGCCACGGGACCGGGAGTCAATTAGGAACCTCACGTTTTTACAACAGTTGATGGGGTCTCAAGCATTTTTGATCTTGCGATTACTCAGGGCTGGAAGAATCTTCAGCGTAGGTAAACTTACGGTGGCCTCCGGCTGCAGAAGCAAGATAAGCAAGGGTTCTGTCAGTGAAGCAACTTCGACCCAAAACTATTCTATCTTGCTTGTCGCAAGTTGTCACATGCAGGTATGCAATCGCAATCACGGGTGAAAGCGGTGTCATGGAGGTATCTGAATGTTCAGGGTACAGATCGCTTGATGCTGCTCCCTCCTTGCCGATCCCAAAGTTGCTGTCTAGTCTCTGTGGCTACCGCAACGGTGGTAAGACTTGTGAACTTTGCGCTCAGGAAATATGCCAATCCACACTTGTCGATGGGGCCTTCAGCCAGTCGCAATAGCCGCCCACCACCAGCAAAAAACTTGCGAAGCATGGCTCGACCACCAGCTCCCAGCCAGGGCCATCTGAAGATGGCAGCACATGCAGACATCATAGATTTCCGCGCGTCAGGATCAGCGGTCACAGCCTCATCGGAACGAAATGTTCTATCAGCTAATTTCCTTCAACATCCTGCAAATCAAAGTCTGCATGAACTTATTTCTGGCAGGGTGCGGTCAACAATGGGGACACCTGTCAGCTGGGCATCTCGGCATGCACTACATATCACAATGCAACAGCACTTTGCAAGCACCGCCACAGGCCTTCAGCAAAGACAGGCTGGGCATCTGCCTAGATGCTCCAGCTGCCAAGGCAAAGTTTAATGGTTGGCGGACTTTGAAGGTTGAACGCATCGTAAGCCAACCGACCTGCAGACTCTCAGCTGAAATCGGAAAATTGTCGGGAGCTGCTGAAGCGGATTGCTCTCTCTCAAGCCTCTGTTTTGAGGCTGATGTGGCCATTACACTGAAGACTTACGACTTGAAGGGCAAAGAGTGGTTGGTGATTGTTGAAGGTCTATGTCAAGCAATGTATGAGCAGCTGCCGAGACATGCACCACAAGATTCCGCGGAGAAGGAGTCAACCAATAATGCTTTCAAGCACGTGCTGCCGTACCGAATTTGTTGCCCTGGACATTGAAGCTTCCGTTTTGCAACAGCAACATACCTTGCAAACAAAACTTTCTTAGATCTTCAGCGAAAAACTGCATGCAATCAGCAAAGCTTACACTTTAGCAAAGAACAAGTGTTAAGTATAGCTACTCATGTTCATCTTTATTGATGCATCCCTTACTCTGTTTAAGGGGCATCCAATGCGAATGGCCTGTGTCTACGATTTAAGCAAAGCTCCAGAGGCAGCTTTGCCTTTTCCCAATAAATTCAATTGTGGCACAATGATGGGTTCAGCATACCATATGCAGCCCAGGTGCGGCAAAATCGGGTGCTGCTAGAAGCTGGCGAATTTCTGTGTTCGAGGATAACAACGTAAATGCTAACAACCATGTCGACGTGCTTGTGGCATTGAAGAATACAACCTAATGGGAAAAGCATGCTCATACAAAATCCATGTCCTGCTTGTATCAAACTGCCGTACTTGGCCAAGATACCATGGCAAGCGGTCTCCGAGCCAACACCTGTCCAAAACAGCAACACGAACCAAAGCACTCTTGAGTGGTCCCATCTTCTGAGTTCAGCCTCATTCCACAAGTTGCAGAAACCCGACCAGCGCGGCAGGTCTCGATCATGCTGTCTCGGTGGCTCGCTTGTCGACACAAACCTGACACGACAAGCTCTGCAGCTCTGCCATGATATTATCTGTTGCTTCAGCTTTGATCATCATCGTCGTGACATGGCCTGTATGGTTTGTGCACGCAGGCACCCATGTAGTAGTAGCTTCTCCACGCAGCATGTCGTCCCGTTTGAGTGGGCCACATGCTGGCAGCGAGGTGATGCAAGGATTCGAATGCGCCATTGCTTCAAAAACAAAACAAAGAACAAAGCTCAACGTGACAAATTAGACAAGGCTACGGTTGAAAACAGGGGCGTAGTGCAAAGCTTACCAAGATCATAAATCCACCCTCATTGCAAGATCTCTACGCAACTCCACAAAGTGAACAGCAGCTTCCACACTCATCTTCATGACTCTGTTAGTCTAACGAAGTGCGTGTACACTGAAGAACTTGACCAAAGTTCATGCTTGACACTAACAACAGCTTGAAGTGTAAGCATGCTGAACTTGCCAGAATGCTTGCCGATGCCAACTTAGGACTTGAACACGAACTTGCGGCACAAAAAACTCAACACAAATACCCGGGCAACTCTGCACCGCCTGCTGGCTTCCGCTAGGACATTTCAAAGCGCACTGGGCCTAGAGTGTAGTATCCGGTGTTTAGGACCAAAACGTTTTAGGCTGCATCTTATGCAGAATCCGCCCCAGAGCCGAAATACCGGCATCTAGAAATGAAATACATGGTACTGCCACAAACCCCTGAACAACGTCCTTTCATCTGCCCATTTGCCTTACGAAGACATCGCGTACCAAAGTAACTTGCAGAATTATTACGCTCTTTTGATAGGGCATTTGCACTCCTCACTCCTCAATGACATTTTTACTTCCTTCGCAGTGAAGGGTAAGACAGGTGAAGCAATTTGCATGTAAGGATTGAGGTTGTCAGCCGCTACACCGGTCCGAATGTCAGACAACATTATGCGGACAACTCTTTCCGGTTCGCGATAGTTTCTGCGACAAAGGTATGGCAAACAAATATTGGCCCGAGGTTGCCTGCGACTACCACCTACAACACGTGCTCGGCCCGGCCCACATGTACCCAGCAGCTAGATAAACACCTGCATTAGTGCATGTTACGTGCCAGCATGCAAGGCAACGAAACGAACCGCAATCCACTAAAAAACTCTCGTAAGTACTTTGTTCCGCATGTTGAAATAGCATGGAAAAATCAAAGTCCCATCATTTGGTCCCGGGCGAGCACTTCAAACAAAAACAAACCTTGGACGCACAAGAAGGTCTGGGCGCGAGAGAACTTCCCCGGGTATTGCTTTGCTCCTCACCGCGGTGTTCCACACATTTGGGCCAGCATGGGCCAGCAATGCAATGCATGATGTATTAGCAAGGAGCGACGCGGAAGCTCGATCCCCAGCATACCAGCCATTGCCAATGAAGACCCGAGTCTGCCGCCCTCTGCTGACTTCCGAACAACAAACCAGGAGTTGCTGGAAGGCTACGTACAGGATAAGCCACAATGATTAGTGCAAGTTGGCCACATGTAGGAAAGCAGCCTTGCGACTTGAATTATTTGCCAACCCTTTTTGCCGAGAATTCCAAGAATTGCGTAGACTGCCGATCACCCGAGAGAATATCAAAACTTTGCGTTAAGGAGTATTTCTAGTTTGCAGCGTTTGCAAGAGGATTGCTGGAGATTGACGTGTCACATGGGCCCCTGAAATCACACTGGCATTTGCAAGAGCTGTGCTGGTATGACATACAGTTGCAGCCCATCCTCCATCAAGCTTAGGGTTTCGAGAATGATTCCTGTGAAGACAGTCAACGCAAACATGTTTGAAATATTTTGAAATACATATCCTGTGGTTGATGGTGCTTGGGTTCTGCTTCTTCCTGCAACTAACTGGCATGGGTACGGGGTGTAGCAGGAACAATTTTGGCCGTAACGGGAACCACTTTTCCGGACTTATAACGGGAACCAGAACCAGGCCGCCAAACAGCCGAAAACGAAACCGGAACCGAAATCCCGAAGCCCGAATCTCGCAAAGTGGGGGACCGGAAATCGGCCCCTCTCCAGGACAACTTCTGTCCAACTTGCTTGTACCTGGTCCTGCTCATTTTCTGCTTGTACAAGGTTTCGGGTTTAGGGTTCTCGATCAAAGGGATTTATTCACTATAGGGATAACAAAGGTTGATATATGCTTTTTGGGGGCTGTAAGTAGCCTTACTACGATTCCTACTACTCCGAAGTATGATGGTAACTAGTACCTAAGCCCTAAAGCCCTAGCCCTAAACCCTAAACTCCAAGCCAGAGCTTTGGATCTTCACCCTCCAAAGGTCAGGTTTGAAGGTCCAAGGGTCAGGTTTTAGGGCTTCGGGGTCTGGATCAGGGGGACTTGTTCATTATAGGGATAACATTTAACAGTGGTTGCTGTATGCTTTTCAAAGGGTTACAAGTACACTTACTAAGTCCGCTTGACCCTCCAAGTAAGGCAGAATCGCGAACCCCAGCCCAAGTAGGGACTACAATATGTTGGTCCCCGTTTGATACAATTACAACTTCTAAACCCAAAAACTTGGATCCGAACACTGTTAACACCCTACACCTTAAACCCTAAACCCTGAAGTTCAGATGTCTGCCCTTGCTTCAGAATGAGAATTTGAGGTTGAGAATTTCCACATTTGTACTTGGGGCTGTGGCTTGGTTTAAGGTGGGTAGGAAGCCGGAAATGCCGGACAAAATGCATCTAGAAGGGGGGACCGAAAATCGGTCCCTCTTTGGCAGAGTCCGACGAAGAAAATTGTAGCCCGTCTGAACACATGTCTGGGTTTTCCAAAGCCCCAGCTGCTCCCGTTACGCTTGGCCCCGTGGCCCTGTTACGGAAACTGGCCGGTTCCTGAACTGGGGCCGTGCGTTCGAGCGATCTCTGCCCTCAAGAGAGTTTCTGACCTGGCACGGTTTCATCAGTTTACATCTCTACGGCCAAGCTCACTTGCTGTTGATGGAAAGTGATAGAAGAGGTGCAACACCCACGGCATGCTTCAAAAGCTCAACAGAAACATCCAGCGTTTGATTTGCCCTGACACGTGTGGAGAGGCAACCTTTCCAATGAGCAACAGAGTCCTCGTTCCGCTTCACGGAGTTGCCGTTTGAGCCATGGAACTCCAACACTTGCACAAGCTTGCTTCGCGGTTTGTTCAATCACTTATACAGTGTGCTGGGAAGCAAGGAATTGTCCTGTCCCAGAGCTTCGCATAAATCAGTATGGGAGCGAGCCCACAAGCCAACACTTCCGTCGTAGCGAAAATCTTTGCTCAGCAATGCCGACCCCCCAAAAACCATTCCACCACGTAACCTTCGGCCTTGCTTTCTAAGAGTTGCTTGCTCCGAGCTTGTGAATCAGGCCCGCCGCAACCACACTGGCTAGCCCCGACATGGTCATACAATGGAATACTAAACACATCTAAACAACCTAAAATTGGCGACAAACCCTCGTTCAACAGCAATATCCTCTTCCTGAAGCTGTACATGCAAAGACATTCTTCTGGTTCTCTGCCGTAAGGGGTTACACAGTAGTTGTGCCGTGGGTTGGCGGCGCAAGGCTCACAAGAGTAGGCCTGTCCTTGCTAATGCAGCAGTTTATGTCCCTGCTGCCGAAAGAAGGTTTAATCATTGACCAATAAGGCCGAAGCAAACAACAAATAATCTTGGCGAGATTGTTTGTTGGCCAGATCTTCAGGTGTGGGCTCCCGGCACGATCACCAGGCCATGTTTTCTCATTTTCCACTTCTCTGGCTGTCCAGCTTCAGGGTTTGTCATGGAGACGTGTACAGCATGTCTTTTGTAGCGTTCTGATGCCTGTCAACCTTCAAGCCCCCAGGAGCAGGTGTGGAATGGGAAGGCAAAAGATAGCAAACACTCCACATTCATGAGCCCCAAACCCTCAACCATAACATCCAAACCCTTTACAATTGAGACGAGATGTACGTAGAACTCCTTTGAGACTAGTGAATGCGGGACTGTGGCTTTGCCTGCTTGATGAAATGTGCAAAGATGCATCAACAGACAGGCACAACATGGTGCAACACAAAAGAAACCACACGGCCTCCACAACAAGCAACGGACTCAAACGGATTTTCTGTCGATTGCCGCTCCCTCTCAGAAGGGTAGAAGCGACCGAAGCAAGCCTTGCAAACCTGCCATCAAATCCATCGGTACACGTCTGGAGATTGGCTCACCAACCTGGACCATCTGCTCCGCGTCCGCGTGGTCAGATGCCTTGCGCAGAGAGGAATAGCAGGGCTCAAGAAAGCAACTCGCCCGGGCCTCCAAGGTTTGAAAGAAGCCTCTTGGAAGTTCTGCTGAAAAGCCGCTTCTGCCTGTCCAGGCTCTCAAACCGACTTGAGCAACATAGAGCGGCCAGGCGTGACCACCATCTACTGTCTGAGGCTTTAGCTGGCGAAACTGGAGCAAGCAGCTTTCACCAGAAACATCCACTTTCCTTTCAAATCCTGCCGGTTGGTCAGTGAGAGCTGACGGCTGGGAACTCTTCCTCCGAGGTCGAGTCTGTTTGGAGGAAGTCAATGTCCCAAGCATCCCGACCTGAAATGCGGGCACTAATCCTATCACAATATTTATTGAAGGCAAATATCTCATATACTGCATCTGGATCATCATGGCGTATTGATCTAAATATGAGCAGCTTGCCAGTTTGACCATCTGACGGCACCTTGTTTACATGTGTTACCTGCATCCCCTGTCGGCTGCTAGCTTCCCCCACTGGTCCCTGCTTGCAGGCCGCGAGTCATCAGATAGGCTAGCTAGCCGATAGAACATTAAAATATCAACTTGAAAAGAGTCATGAACTAGGAAGAAGATTAAATCGCTTCGACTAGCTACAGCCTGAAAACAGCTACCGAAAGTGCCAACATTTAGCGCTGGGAGGTGAAGGTCCGTAGCAGACACACAACTCAGGTTGATAGCATGCACTTCCCAAGAATGGTTTTAGCTTTTAGGCTAAAATGTTGCGAAATTGGCGGTGCGTGTTGCGAGTGTAGGGCAAACTTGCGGCTCCCCAGTTAGCGAACACATTTGAACCCTCTCAACCTTAAGATTAGCATATCTTCTTTTGCAGCTAGATGCTACATGCTGCTCAGTGAAGCACACCAAAGGCTGACATAGGAAACTGCAGAAGTTGCAGGGGCCACGTCTTGAATCCTCCTACAGACAGTGACAATGGGAGACCCACCCTCAAGAATGGATGCGCGCTCGGAGTTCTCCAAAGCCTGCTGGCACTGTGCAACCGACAACAGCAAGCGTGAAAAAAGGCAATGGTCCATATCAACAAGCTGCCTTACGTTGAAAGCTCTGTTGTCAGTTTCAGCAACCAACGTGGGCAAGCTAGCTAGCGCAATTAAGCCTCCAAATGCCACGAAAGCCATGCAAGCGAGCAGGAAATCTCAGCCGTGGCACCTGCCAGCCAGACCACGCAAACCATAACGAACCTCTGTGCTAGAACACAGTAGGACACATGGGCATCATGGTCCTGAAGGTAACTACAGGCTGAACATATCCATCGTGAGCGTCTACACTGTGCCTTGAGGCTGACAAAAACACGGTTGCCGCCTGCGCGTGCGTACCCGTCTCTGGTAAGGCTCTCGGCAATGAGAAGCCTTGCAGCAAGCCAGGGTAGTGCACAGGCACAGCATCATGAAGCAAGGCCGCGGGCGCAGATTTGAGCTTTGCCATGGATGCCTTCACCATCACCGAGACTTGCCTCCCTACCAACACGATGACAGCTTGAATGCCAGCTTGCCTCTGGCCGTACATCTCCGTCGATTTGACAACCTGCCTGCAGATTGCACAGCTGGCTGCCCATGCGGAGTCAATTAGAGCAACGAACCTCAAACGCAAGAAGACCTTAGCTGAAGTGATGTGCTGGATGGCCAACAGCACTGCTTCAGCTTGCCAAGCTCTCTACAGTCATCAAGCAGGCGAAGTTGCGTCTTTGACCTCTGTAAGAACTACTTCTTGAAGCAAGAGGTTGACAGCTGGATCTCAGCTCAGGGCGGTAACCGAACACCCATATGCATGGCATCCTTGGCCACGAGCTCATGCTTGACCCTGGAACCCCTAGAGCCTCTTAATTGCTGCAAGCCTGAAAAAGCACCAACGCCTCGTCCAAGCCATCCTCACAGCTGCATCACTGACACTCTAGCATACTGTCAAGGACGGCCCCCCGTGCCTCAGGTAACATTAGCATTGCCTGCAGCGACAAGTTGTAGAGGGGAGCCTCACCAGACATTGAGGCATCTGCAACCCCAGCAGTTTACAAAAACGTCCCCACCTCTAACACGAATCGCCAGTCTTCCCGCAACTGCTGGGCAATGGCCTTGCAGAATCCTAATTTACAAAAAAAAATGAAATTGCAAAATTGGCGCATGACCCTGACCATCATGGGCTTGCCATTGTCCAAAAAGTGAGACATGACCTCAAAGGCTACATTTCTACAGAATTCCTGTTAGCTGCAGCTCAGCACTCTGGGGAGCAGGCTGCATACACAACTGATGCATCCTCAAAAAACAACAGGAAATGCTACCACGCATGACAAGCTTCTCATAAACCAGCAGTGCAGGCTGAGCTTGACACGGGCGGATGTTCCAACCAAGTGCCATACAAACGGATGAGCTCTGAAGCTTCTTCCCTGATTCTCGGGAAGCTCGCTATTCAACGAAAAGAAGGAAGCGTTCCAAAACTTGGCTTGTGGCTCGTCTGGCGCTTGCATGGATGCTGCCAAAAGCCGCGTTCTGGCAGGACACCAAAACAAAAAAAAAAATGATGTCCATGTCGCAGACCCCTTCCAACATCTCAGGCCCGCACGACAGCTCATGATGCTTCAGCTTCACGCCGAAGTTGTAAAACAAGTTGATAGTTTGCAAAGCCTCAACATACTTCAGGATCACATGCACGGAGACTGTATCAAGAGCATGCGGCATTAAAACTGGCTCAGACAAAATTGGATCCCAACAGTTTCCAAGTCCTTCTTGTTCTGGACTCCGCGGAGAATATCATACAAATTCCAAACACCCACCTCAAGATCACATGCACCAAACACAATGGACGGCAATAGCTGTAAAGCTGGCCTGCTTGTGATTCACCATCCCAGTGTAGCCAAATTGCTGCTTCAAGTCCTAGTCCGGATGATACTACACAGGTCCTCAATGAACACAGTAACAATGCCTCGTACAGAATTCGGGGAGCATTTTTGCCTGTCGGACGAGCACAGTTTGACTGGAACAACGACAGCACTCCCACATGCCAGAATGGCCAACCACACTTGCGAACGAGCTGAAAGTTCTGATTGTTCCTGACACCATGGAACTCACACCACGATATTACTGACAGACAGCAATCATACACATGTAGATTTTGCCTTGTCTGCTCCCGATGCGAAATGCCAGCATAAGAAACTAACATCCGAAGACACCAATGGAGAACTCGGACGTGACTTATAAGTTGCAACACACTACAACCTTTGGATCTTCCTCAAAGTCATGAAAGATGGCAACTGTTGAAAATAGCAAACGAAGCAATGCTGGATATGCTGTTGTGGCATGCTGGCAGGCGATTGCCGATTGACCAATTTTCGGCTTCGGATATGCAAGCTTCCATTGCCTCCAAACATGACACACACATTATTGCAAGTCACATCCTGTCTGAGATACACAAACAAGATTTTAGATGGCAAAAAAAAAACCGTAAATTTCAACGTTCATATTCATGTTTGTCAGGATTCCCGTGGATTGCGGTCAGAAAACGATCCATTCAAACATAGCAACCTTTAAAAAAATGAAACATGACATCTGAATCATCCGAAATATCAACAGGACGCACTTCCAAAATGATAGTATGAAGTGGACATACGCGAGTTCCTGTTTTATCAACGTCAGAAATTCGAAACGGACAGCTGACCCTCACTCAACAGGGAGCACGTAACAAGCCAAGCTGGGAAAACCGAAGCCGCATTCCAATGCCGAGGGGTAAGGCAGTGGATGCAGCCAAAACCAAAGCAAAACGTACCGCATGATTCAAGGAACATCCAAAACCAACATGCACCAAAAAATATGAAAAGATCAACACCATGTACGAAAAAAAAGCTGCAAAACGCAAAAGCAGTCAAAGCGTGCCGACCAATCCGTAAACCCGGCCGATGACTTATGTTCATGAACTTGTGCATGTGGCAAATCGGTGCATACAATCATGTTGGTCAGTAAAACTGTGGATTGTGGCCAGAACATGATCCAATCGAAAAAAAACCGTAATGGCTGTCGAGCACCTGCTTTGATTCCAGCACCAACAACTTAAACGAATGGGATATGCAACAAATCACACTGAGAGAACTTAAACATACTAAACCTCTTCGCATTGCTGCAAATCACCCGCTGCCAAACGAACATGCTTCATCGGATTGGAAGCATCAAATCCTGATTTTGTCGTGTTCCAGCTATTTCGCACATGCTCGACCAGGCCACGTTTTTGCGCTGCACATGCTTTCGTTGAAGAATCGGTGGGATTCGTTTGATTTTCCAGACAGCCGACAGCCTTGATATGCCGCACAGCTTGTTCGCTGAATACATGCCTGGTGATATCGTAAGGTTTGGCTTCGGATTTGTGATTTCATCATGCTGTCGTACATTGTGCCAGACCCGATTGTTCGCCATGGCTATTCCACGGCTATGTAGTCTCCGATTCGGTTGTGAACTTTTGTTCAGTTTCGAAAGGGAAATATAAGCAAACCGGCGGCATGCTTTTAAATTTTATCCCTGTAATTGCAACCGCTTGCACAATATATTCCAACTCTGTAATTATTCATGATAGAGGTCCAAACTGTCTAATGACACATGATATGCGTTTGTAATGGGAATACGAATCCATCAATGAACGATCATATCAATCATTCTGGCATTCCAATAGCCGCACAGCTTTGTCGCCCATGGGGATTGTCCACACAACATTGAAGGTAAAATGGCAGGGCTTCGCTGAATTCCAACAGTAAATTCCCAGGCCAGCTCAATCCAAGAAAAATGCATAACAAAAAAAAAAATCCATAGCACCACAGACTGAAGCAAGCCACACATGCAGACACTGCAAACACGTGTTCAAGGTTACTGTTTCTTACGCTTGCACGACCTTCCTGCAGAATGCTCTGCATTCTTTGTCTCGGGATGCTCGGAAATTTGATGCCTTGGGCGAGCTTCAACGGCTCGTGTGAAGTGGAACGGTGCGTCTTGCGGACTCGACACGGCGCTCAGCGGTCTAGGCCAACGCGCATGCTGCCACTGATCTGTTTGCCGCCTTTCCTGCGCAGTGGGTGGGCACCAACTTAATATGTTTTTCGCGAACGCTCTTTCGCGCTGTGGGGCACGTCTTGTCCGAACGAATTGAGCCACATGGTGAAATATATACCCAGATCTTCAAAAACACCTTAACCCTATTTAAGATTTGTTGCGATTCCTGATTTGACGTGTTAACACCTCATTGAGGGTGTTTGAAAAAACACCGTTAAAAAGGTGTTTTAGTCTGATATATACGCTGTGTTTTTGAGTCATGTTGTTTTTTACATGTCGGTTTGATTTGGTATATCTTTGTTTACACGTCAATTTGATTTTCATGTTGAGTTACCTTTTTATCCTGTTTTCCAAAATTTTGGACAAGATGGAATTTGACTCATACACGTTTTTCTGGAAGCTCATGATGGAAATCTCCTTATCACTGTTGTGCCCTGTGTGCATGTTGCATGCTTCTTTGAAGCGCATTGTGAACAGTCAGGGCATACATGTGTACTGAGCATGGTTGAAACACTGCAGCTGCTTTATGTTTCAACCGCTTGTGAAAAATCTTTTTCGATCAGCCTGGCTCGTGCTCGCAACACTGCCAGCCCGGGAGAACTGGGCCGCATTTCGCGGACTCATCTGGATCTTGATATGGTCCAGAAGTGGTTGGACGGTAGGCCTTTTGAGAAGGAGGCTCTTGTCAAAACCTTTTACAAACCCGTAGTAGAGTTGCTGGTTTGGACTCCTCGTGTGGTTAAACCCACTCTTGCTCCGGCCCTTGCAGACGTGTACGGCATGAACTCGGCGGAGGCTGCTGCGCTGGCGCAAGGGCTGGTAGATCTCGTCGCCTACTGCCGCAAGGTTAAGAAGTCTATGACCAGTGGAGTTCGAAGTCATATGTCGCATATCTAC
>CAJNIZ010044637.1:280110-298953 GCA_905231905.1 Symbiodinium pilosum | reverse complement strand
ACTTGGAGGCCCGGGGTAATTATAACCCAATTATAACTGTACTTATAACCCAATTTTAACCCAATTAGTGGACTTAGGGGGCTTATAATTAGGTTATAACTGCAGTTATAATTGGGTTCTAATTGCCCCGGGCCTCCAAGTAGTGATTCACTTTCATTCTCTGATGCCACTTGGAACAAGTTGCGGGCGCTTGGTACAGCACACTGTGCATGATAAGAAGCATCACAGCAATTGTCTGGGTATAGCATACAACACAACGCAGTCGCTACAGCAAGCACTGGCTTTGCCACGGCCCACCCGACTCATCACAATTTTTTCGGTCTAGCAAAACGTGCGGCCTGGCATGGGAAAAACCGCTTAACAATCCAGTGATGCATGCTGCGTACAACAAGTGTGAGCTTTTGAAATAAGAGTCGCCTTTGCAACCCAGAAAATACCTTTGTCTGGGCATGCAGCTGTATGGAGGATCTTGGTGTTCTTGAGAATGTGTGCGTGCATCACTGAAGGTTATTCGGTGTCAGGCAGACAGACTCCCTGCGCCTGCGCCTCTGTTCTGCGATGGAGAGTACTCGCCTTTATCCGAGTCACCTTGGCTGATCATATGTATTCCAAGCGCGAATACTTCTTAGTCCGCACTATGTGGTTCTTGCATTCAGAATGGAGGAAATGGTGCACAGTGCCGTGTCCCTGTCACTCTCACATGGAGCGTCCTCACCTCTAGGCTCGACGTTTTGCTCCTGCCCAGTCCTATTCGCGTGGTTGTCGAGAAGTCCAGGCAGTCGTTGTACTTGGATGCCTCCCCGCATCGTCTTCTCACTGTTGTGCTGGACGTCAAGCCTCTGCTGGATGGACAGCCAACGCAACTTGCCTGCCGGCGACAGCCGCCAAAGGCTCTGCCTGCGGCACTCGCTCCAATGCAGGGTGCTGCAGAGCCCTGATAAACGTCATGCAGAGTCAGCGATGCTTATCCTTTCGTCGTGTCACGATGCGAACAAGCACTCGCTCAAATTTTCCGTTGTTTCGTTTCTTTGCATTTCTACAAGTTCTTTGATCTGTCGGGGTTGGATGCTTGTGGTTTATCCTGTGCTGCCTCCAGTGTTTGCTGCTGGCCCTTGTTGCTACAACTGCTTTCTGTACATGCTTTGCTGTTCTCACCATTCTCAGCTGCAGAACTGGATTGGACATCAACTGGTTTCAAGGCCTCAGCTCAGAACCCACGGGGCAACACCACTCCTGGTATCTGCCCGCAGCTGCGCAGAATTGCAGGGCTTGTAGGGGTGGTTTTGGGGTGCTGGTGAGGAAGTGATGAACTGCAGTTCTAGTTGCATTGGAAAACTGATCTTCTGCCCGCTTCTCGTCCAAGATCTCTGCACATATCAACTGGTGTGCGCTGCTCAGCCGTGCCAGGTCATAGATGATGAGCCTCTAGCTCAGGGACTCAGACAGCACATGACTTTCTGTAAGAGTGCAAAGGCGACAATTGACAAGGCTTGGAAGCACTGGGTCTCGATATACAAGCAAACCCATCTCTTCCCGTGTGGTTTCACTTGAACCAAGCCTCAGGGCCCACATTTTTTGAGTAGGCTCAAACTCTAGGCCCCTCAGAATCACAGCCGAATAATTCTACTGACAGATCCTACTGGAAATTCCAGTCAAAAAACACACTCGTAAACGAGACCCAGCCTTGAAGGATCTGAAAGGCTCTGTAGGCATCCAGAGATGGCAGCAAATTGCAGGTTTTGCTATTGGGTGTTCACTGTTGGCAGGGCGGCAAATTTGAGACTGGCTTTCTGAAGGTAATCACTCAATGAGAGAAGCTGTTGCGTAATTCTGGTCAGGCAGCGAATCCAGCTTCTCTGTCAGACGCGTTGGCGGCGTTGGCCGCGCTTCCAGTTCAGCGCGAGCTTGAGGCGAAAGGGATATCTGCAGGGAAATGCAACAGGTGATGACATACCTAGATCTGGATCTTCCCTCCCTGACCTGCATCTGCAGTGTCTGCTTTGCTGTTTCCAACATCAGGTCCGCTAGCACATCTGTGTTGGGCGTCCTCAAGACAGGCAAACACGACAGACATGGCAATTCACTGCTGGACTTCAAACTTGGCTAGCGGTTGAAGTCGGGCAGCTATCCTGTCCATGCTTGCAAATGAACACACCCTGATGTCTGATCTTGTAGTCCTAACCAGCTCCACACTGTCCCTGTAGAAGTTCAACTATTTATATCCTTCCGGGCTGCACAGCCCAAACAAGACGCTAGTCATTGGTGGCAACCCTCAAGGTCCAGCCCAATGTGGCGATGAGCTTTCGTTGCCTGGGTCAGCGGGCTCTGCAAGTGGACAAAAGATGGGGATTCATTGGGCTGATATCATGACATGTGGAGGTTCTAGATCTTCTGCTGAGTTGCCTGGACTTGATGTGAGGTTGATCAGAAGCGGGCTCTTGAGATGTAGTCGAACTAGGGAACCACACTTTGATAGCAACCAGTTTCTGCAAGTCCCATAAGCAACTGGAGTACCACTCACAAGCTTTCAGGATCAGGTCTCTGCCGGGCGGCTTCAGGTTGCGGCCCAAAGCTGCTGCCGTTGTCAGTAGCCCCAGTAGCCCCACTGCGCAGCCCAATGTGACTTTTACGCCAAACCTTGGTTCATGGTCCAGTCTGCAACAAGAATCTACTACTTACTACCACATCCCCACCATGATCCCTGCTACTTCACCATCACCACAAGAAACTACTCAAACTCCTGCTGTGCAGGGAGCGTAGTGGTAGACTGATTCGCACTTGTACTTGCGCTGCTGGTGTAGCAGAACTTCAAAACTGAGCGTGATTGTGAGCCCTCAAGAGTGCTAGTGCGGTCGAGAGCACACGAAGGACTTTGCTATTACCTGGTCCTACAGCAGCTGATTGAAAACTGGATACCAATCTCAACAACTGTTGCACAACTTGTTTGCGAGGAATACGGCAATTGGTTGTGGGGATTCTGGTGTTTAGGGATTGCTATTTGGATCCATGTTCATTTCCGGCAAGCCCCCAGGTCCTCGCCCTCAAGCAGTAGGCCGTAAGACAAGATCAAGACGACCAGGCCGAGCGAGATCACGTGGTCGGCACAGTTGTGTATCGGAAGCTTCCAAGGCCAACACAAGACTTGCCTCGAAGACCATCATCTGGGTTGCTATCAAGGAACTTCATCTAAATTACGATATTGAGGAAACCATCTAAATTACGATGTATCATATACCCAGTATGGTGACTTAGGTCTTAAGTGCCTTAACAGCAACCCAGGTTTTGCGCTGAGGGTACGAGGAGGTTCGAGATGCTGCAAGTGTCCTAGTGAAGTACATACAACGCATCAGTAAACGGTCGCATGTGAACTGTTAGGCTGGGAAGTTACACGGCAATGGAGGATGATGGGACGATGGATCTTCTAGGAACAGGCTAGTGGAGTCGGGGGAGAGTTCTTTGTTGAGTAAACACTGCATCCCGTGCAGAATCCAAGGAGCAGAGAGGTGTAAAACACCTGCACGACGGCGAATACAAAGACCTCTCGTCAGGCAAACGGAATGAGTAGTGGCTCTGCGCCAAGTCTCAAGAGCAGTTCAAGCATCCAGTTCAAAACAGAGGCTAAACAGAAGCTAGCCATGTGGACACTTCAAGCATCTTGCAAACTTATCCGCTTGCAAGCATAGGCATATCAGCGCAAAGTTTGTTGAGGTGCACCTTCGCGCCAGCTCTAGATGGCCCGGCATTCTGACATATGCTTGATGCTGCCTGCATGTGAATGTTGGGGACGCCATCAACTCTCTTAAAAGTTCTGCTTCTTGTCTCAAGACTACATGACTTACCCTGCAAAAACAAATCCAAATTATGCGAACTACTGTCTTCCGTACACACTCCTCAAGCTGTCCAGACCTGAAGGTAAGTATCGTTATGCCTGCGTCGCCGCACTGTCTGCTGCCAGCACCAGCGTCAGCGAAAGGAGTGGGCCTGCATGTGCTGGTTTCGGGCAGAGGCTAGTTGTGGGCAAAGACTCAAACTGCTTCTCATGCTGTTATCCTGTGCTCTCTCCCCTGAATCTGCCTCATCCATGGGCTGGAAAGAAAAACCGAACTATGCCGCAACAAATCTCCAGCTTCTTCAAATTGAGAAAGTCTCAATACTTCATGATAGCCCTGCCCCTCCTCGGAGGAGCTGTGGGACATTGTACCAATACCTGACCGAGCTCATGCTTGATTCTTTGCTTGACTCTCGAAATCATTTGTGCACCCATTCACCCTACCCGTCTCTGCGACTTCACATAGGAAGCTCCTTGCAATGCTGTGACCAAGACGCTTGTCCAAGCGCACTTGCTTGAAGAGGAAATAGGCGCTTTGCACCTTCCTAAGTTCCCGCCTGTTTGCGCTCTGGGCTGGTGGAGGAGGGTGGCTCATCAGGTCCAGCAAGCTTTGTACAGTTGGCCTACAAGTTGTTCTTCATCTGCTGACTGCCGTGTCCCCAGAACTGCAATTTCTGGTATGCCAATGTACTTGGGGACATCATTCCAAAACCACCAGCCGAGTCTCTCCCAGTCAGGATCCGAGTCATTACTCCAGGAAGGCAGCCGCCGTACGAGCCAAATCTGGCCGGTCAAGTACACAGGATGAGGAGACTGGGAACCCTGAAAAGCATGCACCTATTGCTGTATCTGCCAAATTGGACCTTGATTTCTGACTCACGGTGCACGAAAAGTTAAGTCCAGGGGCACAGATCGCCGGGAAGCCGCAAACAAAAACGATCAAAAACAGGGTGCCCGGAATCAGCATCTCCGCGTGCTGCGCACTGCCTGGGATGAGGACTCTGCTTCTAGGTCTCTAGTGGAGCATGCTTCACTGACCCGTCTTCCTTCAGGGGAAGCTGAATCGGTCCTAGTCACCACACAGCACGTTTGGATAGTCCAGGACACTGTGCTTTCCATTCCTTAGTAGTTGGACCCTCTCATGGCCGAGGCAAACTGGCGAATGCCGGCCATCCAACTAAGCGAGTGGCGGATGTGTGTAGCACCTAAGTTCCGGCTTTAGATTCTACCCTATTACAATGTAGTAGCTTCCATTTTCTTTTCCACCATCCCTATATAACCCTATTGTAAACCCTATATGGCCCTGTAATATAGTAATATAACCCCAACATAGAGTAGTTTCCATTTTATTTTGCATTATCCCGGAGCGAGCATTCCTGTCTCCTAGTCGAGTTGGAGTTGCTTACCTTATTCTTATCATGTCTGTGTTCCTGCTGTTCCTCCTTCGCTGCACGCCGTGGCACATGAAGGGGATGATGGCAATGGTGCTTATGGCCTTGAAGGACAGCTGCAGAAGTGAGCCCATTGTGTTGAGTACCTTCCGCCGCCTCCACCGGCGCTCCTAGCAAAATGCAAGATGGGAAGTTATAGGTCATGCGGAACAGGCTTTACAATGATAAGCACGCGGTTTATCGCAAAAACTGCAAAACTATGGATGGGTCCCTTGACCCGCCGCATATGTTAACCTTCTTGTTGGAAGGGTATACAGGGGCCTCTCACATGATTTCCAGTTAGTTATATTGATAATACTCACGATGGGAGTATGGAAATATGAAGAAGCTCTGGCAATAGTCGCACTATTGGTAACTTCACACGGGCGGCCGAAGTACCTTCGTACAAATTTACACCTCTCCTACGTCTCCTCCTTGGCACACTGCGAGAGCAAGCTGCACATTATCAACCACAACCTTGGGACAGGGACAAGATGAAGGCTTACATCTAGGTCCCCGCGTAGTGGATCTTCTAGCCAGAGGTCGATGGTTTTCCTCTAACATGCCCGCAGAAAAAGGCTTCAGCTTGCAGCAGGATTGAACCCAATGACGAGCCGAGCAGCGATTGCCATGAGTTTCTGGAAGACCTATTGCCCTCACTTGCACTCAGTCTTCAACTGCCTTCTCACAATTTTACGACGTATTTCAAGACCATGAAGCTGTTCTGAACAGGAGCTGTAACCCTTCAAAGCATCCAGCCCGAGAAACATGCAGCAGGGGGCCACCAGGACCGTGGAAAAGTAGCGACCTTGCATATTGGACACTCAGGTTATAGCCCCAAGAATCCTTGCTAACCACCTTTGCACACGATCTCGGGCCCACTGCTTCCTGCCCTTCCATTTTCTTTTCTACCATCCCTATAGAACCCCAATATACTATAGTAGCTTCCATTTTCTTTTCCATTATCCATATAGGACCCCAAAATAACCCCTATAATATCACATGGTCCATGCAAACTCCATGAGACCTTTTCAGGCAGCCCAGTACACCCCCTCGCCACCTAGCGGGGTGAAAGTAGCCAATGCGAGACCTGCAAAAGATCCATAGGCATCACTTCTGTCTGAAACCACGGTAGTATATCACCTATATCATGGCTTGCTGAAAATTGTTTGAAAAGCGGACAAAGCTGAAGCCGTGGATATTCCTCCAAATTCCATCTCCGCAATTTCCAAACAGCCTCCAAACAACAAGTGCCTTAGACCCCAGCCAGGGGAGCCAGGAAATGCGAAGCAGGGGAAGCCGAGCACATCAACTTCAATCTTAAAGACCTGGACAAAACAGGAGACCAAAACAGCCGCCATGGCATTCTCTAAGGCCACGATGATTCGCATGGGATCTGCAGGGTTTCGAGAAGTCATGGGGGCTCCTTTTTGGACAGGGAGACCCTTGGAGTTTTGGGGCAAGCATGTTAGTGGAAGGACTCCAGTACTTGCTCCACGGCAATCTAAGGTGTTGGGGGGTTGCGGCGCAGGAGCTTAGATTTGCTATAAGAATTCAGGCTTGAAGGGAAAAGGGACGTTGAGGGTTCAAGGAGCATGTACTGAACATCCATTCAGTTAGCTGGCTAGGCCATCTGTACAGCTTGGTTGTGCAAAGGCAGCCCTCTCATGCATGCCAATGCCAACTGGCTAGGGGTCTAGGGCATTGTGGAGCTATAGCTCGGCAAGTTACCCAACGTCTGCATACCTAGATGTACTGAAGGCGCATTTCTGTGCACAATAGTCACCCAAGCCGAAAGTTAGAGTTGAATCCAGAAGTGGCCTGAACCTCCAAACACAGTATAACTTCCAAACCTACACGCCCATCGGCCGAGGAGCGTGGTGACGCATGATTAGGTGATGATAAGACTATCGCTGCAGTTGCTACCAACATGGTAACATGATGACAACCAGCACGGTTCCCACCAAGATTCGTTCTGATGCTGACTTGCAAATGGTCTGTCACCCGCGCAAGCAAGAAACCCTACAAAATCAACCCAGTTTCATCTTGCGCAAATGCTCCTGGACCTCTCTCAATTTACCCGCAGCAGGTGCAAGATAATCAATTTGACTTTTTGTAGGCGGGTGAGTTGCGTTTGAGTGGCGCGCGGGTGAGCGGGTGGCGGGTGGCGGGTGGTGTGGTGCTGGGCGGTAGTGGTGTTGCTGGCGGCGGCGTGATGTTGGCGATGCTGGTGGCGTTAGCAAGAATGGTAGTACCCAAGCCTGGAAGATGGATTCTACCTGCGAAAGGCCCGCAAATTTGGGGACCGTCATCATGGAGATGAGCATCATTGTCTGGAACGCCTGCATGCAAACAGCCCCCGAATCCCCATGCGCACTCCAGGATTTCGGTGCAGCAAGCAAAAGCCTCAAGAATCAACTTCAGGCTCGGAAGAAGCACGGCGCTGGCTTTGAACTGGGCCACCTGGAGTCAAGAGGGGCGTAAATGATTTACATTGCACAGGCCCTGCCACGCATCACAAGCAACTTCTAGCTAAAAGAGAAGTGCATTATTATCAGGAATCAAGCTCGGGGTGCTTCGGGGTACAACGTTTTCTCTTCGGGTGCCTGGCTCATATCAGATGGACGGCGGTTGGTGACGTAATAGCTGCCGGTCACCGCGACCATAAAAAGGACGAGCAGCACCCACCACAGGCTCCTCAAAGCTGCCAGACAGGAATCATTGCTTTGTGCCACCCACTCCCATGCTTAGCATTAGCATTGTTATTGGCCGCACCATTGCGCGTTCGTTTGGACCCAGGTGTCTGGATCCCAGCAAACTTAGGGAGTCTAGGGACCTTCACATGACGCAAGTCTCTTGCAGACGAAGGCGCTCTATTCCCACGTCACATTCCCGGCAAGCACCTTCACAAGCACATTGACATTCCGAGATTCTCACTAGTCATCACGTTAGCTGCAAAGCAAAATGTTTATCTTCGACGATGCTCTGCTTAGTCAATAGAACTCCCAACTAGTCATCGAATTAGACTAGTAAACGTTGCGAGGACAGACGAATTTGCAATCGTCGCAAAGTTGGCGACCGCGCAAGCATAGTGTCCGAAATTGCAATCACCAGAAATGGGGGCCAACAAAAAAACACAAGCAAACAGATAGATAGATTAAGGTCTTTTGAACCAACCGCCAGAAGGCAGAGGTGTCCCACAGCAAAAGGTGCTTAGGCTCACTTACCTTGCGCTCAGTCAATTCACCATCAAGAGTTGCCTCCCAAAACCCTTCCATATGTAGCGCCCTGCCATGCCAGTCAAGATGATGTAGCTAAACCATCACCACCTACTGTAATACTTTCAGGGGGTAAAACAAGCCAGATACGAGTGTGGTTTAGCCGGAGGGGACAAGTTCCCTATGTTAGCGCAATGTGATGGCA
Source organism: Symbiodinium pilosum (assembly GCA_905231905.1). NCBI lineage: Eukaryota > Dinophyceae > Suessiales > Symbiodiniaceae > Symbiodinium > Symbiodinium pilosum. The sequence goes on along the minus strand of CAJNIZ010044637.1, from coordinate 290,271 downwards.
GCTCTACTGCGGACAGCTCGGTGCAAGCAGCAACTTAAACACCATACAGTCAGAACACAAAGTCCATGTGGAAAACCTATGCTCAGAAAAGAACCCTGTGATCATGCTGCTTCCATTGAGAACTGCAACAGGAGAACAGCGAGAGCTACGTAAAACCAACACTGGCAACTTCACATGTTGCACGCCTCCGTCCCAATATCCACGTGCGCATTCCGCACAGGCAACGCCAGTTAGCTCAATACCGGTCGGCCTTCCTGCACCACTGCTAGCATCAAAAAAGATAAGGGTGCAAGATTGACAGGGGTGACGTTTTGTTGTCGGACATATTGTTTTCTGGGGCATAGATTACGCAAATTAGCGCACCTGCAGCTTGTGGACGAGATACATATTGTCAAACTACACTGGCTGCTCCTTAAACGAGTATGCTGTAGCAGCATCGTGCGGGGTCCCCTGCAACCACAGGACAGGCTCTGGCTAGAAGTGTGAAGCCATTGGTTAAGTGGTGTTAATTGGGCAGGAGCACACGGTTGGGAAGTCACAGCTTTCCTTAACTACACCAGAGCATTCATCATTGCCCTTCGCAAGGCCAGGGAATCTGGAAGGGTCGCTAGCATGCCTCGGACTATTGCAGTGAGCCTGAATGCATGCGATCGGAGCCACGAGTCGGTTTGCAAACTTGAAGACGCCGTGAGAGACAATGCAAAGCCTTACATGACCCACAGCAGTACTTGAAGACATGCCAGGCGAAACGATACACGACACACTATAGATAAAACACGGTGACTTCACACAAAGACACCGCACCAAGTCAAAGCGCGGACCGAGACAAGACAGCAGATTGCGGCACCGACCGCCGCGACCGGCCCCCGCGACCTTCCTTTTGTGCGGCGGCAAAAGGATGCGAGCCGCAAACGCAACGACAGTTGCGCGGCTCGCATCTCTGACCTCCTCTAGCCCAATAATGATCGTGGGCAGTTTTGCCATGACAGGGTAACAGGTCTCAGAGGCACGGCCTGCGGTGGGAACATGTGGGAATGTTTGTCAATGGGTGCAGAGGATTGCAGGGACTTACAATCACGAATTAAATGGGTTCAAGTCCACGAACATCTACCCACAGACTCCCGGCGCTCAAAGGGAGAGCCTTTCTGCTACGCACTCGGGGGGCAAGACTCTGCGAACCTGCCACAAATACATCACGGGACGATGAGGCGAGCCTGAGTACCAAAACACGCTTGCCAAAACCATGTACAAACATAGTGTCACTTGGACGGCTGGCAATATTCACACACTTGAGCCCATAAGGTGTACCAAGAATTACCAGCCCGAGTCAAAAGACTCCTACCCTTTTGACGAACAGGGCAAGCCTTGGACCCCATCTGAAGAAGGTGAAATTCGTACAGCCTATCTGTCAGTGCAAGCTGTGCCTTGCAAACCACCTTTGCAGCTCGGGTATGCCGCCTGGACAGTGAGAGTCTCCCTGACAGCGGTACACAGCCAGAGGGTTGTCAGCGGTGCTGTGGTAGTTTTTGAGGAGCTCTGGCACAAACTGCCTGCCCAGCATTGAATTGCCAGAAACAAGGCCGTCCTGAGTGCCGAGAGATGGGCAATGCAATCCCTCTCCACACTTTTCGCAGCTCCAATTGACGGGGCCGGTCTCAACTTTGATGTAACCGTTCTGGCAACCACAATCAGTCATGGCTACAGAGCCAAAACCAAGAGTTGTTCCGCTTGGACACTGACGGCACAAGGGCGAACCTTTTTGATCTTGGTAGAAGCCAATGTTGCAACGATTGCAACTTTGGCTGCCTGAGCTGTTCTGATACTCGCCTAGCTGGCATAGCTCACAGGACAGAGCTGCACCTGAAGACTGACTGGTGCCGGGTGCACACTCTTTGCATGCATGAGTCAAGCCCTTCTCATCCTTCAGCCGGGATGAATATCGACCTGACTCACAAGCCCTGCACTCCAGGAAGCTTGTGCCATTCCGGCTCTGCGTGAACGCCCCGCGGTCGGTGTCGTACAAACCGAAGCCCGGGAAGCACTTTGTCTTGTCAGGCAACCTTAGCTCTGGAAAGTGCTCCAACACTTGTTCTAGGCTTCAGTTCGAGGATTCGCAAGAAGATCAAGTGTCCGTACCTAACTTTTTTGAATACAAGATATCGGAAAAAAGGCTTCTGCCTACATCTCAAGCCAGTGATACCCTAGACCATAAAGAGAAGGGACGGCTTTGGAATACTTAACACTTGAGCAGGCTGTTTTCTGCGGTCATCCTTTCACATCCTAATTGGCATCCTCATTGCCCCAGACCGCCTGTAAAAGGGGTGCTATGACTTTGATACCCCGTCATTGAGACATCCTCAACCTCCCCTCGGCAATGCGGCTTTAGGCTGTCTCTTAAGCCTTGTATGCTCCCCAAATGCAATTTGTGCGAATCCTTCTCCAATGAGGACCAGTAGTTACGGCGCAATGTTCTTGGGATACTATCTAGGGATCCTCAGAAAAAGATGACCTTACTCCATAATACTGGGGGTTCTGACTATCCTTCCCAAATGACAGATTCCCGCGACATTGAAATCCAAGTGCCCTCTTGACAGCGCCGGAATGGAAACTTGAATAGTGCCACCATACAAAGTTGAACAGCAAATGGTGGGAAGGGACTTTCTGGAACTTGGGATTTCCTCACGGGAGATCATCTCTATAGATTATGAAAAGATAGCACGCCTATCAGATACACCGACCCCAACAAAACGGCACACAATCTTGAGAAGCTCCAATGTCGTGCCTAAGCGCCAATCGGACCAAGATGTAGGGTTCGACTTGAGCCAACGACCTAAGAAGGCTAGTTGAGAGTCTTGAGCTTGGAGGAACGCGGCCCACTGTTGAGAAATATCAGCCCTGGTTCTAGACAGCTTTGTGCTTCTATGAAAAGGTGCTGAAGGGTGCTTTAGTGCTGCTTGTGCCTGCTCTGAAAGATGCAAGACTTATGGAGAGGACCATGCCGTATGTTAAATACCGTATGATGAAGGAGTCCCCAGCAGTTGCAGGGCCTCAAGAATCCAAAAGAGCTTGTGTTCTTCGGGAAGAGTTCGCATGTTGAATTCGTTACAGGCTGACCAGCAACGAGTTGACCACGTCTGCTCACATGATGCTTTGTAGAACTGATGGGTTCTGTTCGGGGGCATGTGGGAAACCATGCCGTCGAGGAATACCAGTCCTAAGGTTATCGTCAGACTTGCAGCTCTCAGTCCAAGCGACATGCAACATCCCAGTGCGAGTCGCCGGTTGCCTTCCTGTCCTTCATCATGCTCATGACGTCGTTCATGTTGAAGCGCAGGTTGCGAATGAACTCCTCCACGACCGGGGCCAGGGCAGACAGGTCTTGGCTGACGAGCTTGTTGATCGCGCTAGACGCAGTGGCAGTCCGCTTGTCCCCCCTCCTCCAGGCGCTCAAATCGTAGGGGGGAAACGTGATGTGCACAGGGTCAAGGTCCAGGAAAGTGGTGTCTGGTATCCACCAATAGAATGTACTCTTGACATGCAGCGGCATGTTTGTCCAGTTTTTCGCAACACCCACAGCGATAGGCATGTCAAACGCCGTTACCTTCTGCATCATGCTGTCCAGGCCCCAGCCATCGGCGGCAGTCAGGTATGGCACGCAGCGCGTGGAGTTTGCCCTGCAAGACGGCGACAACCAAAAGTAGCCATCGTAGCAGAAAGCGATGAGGTCGCCATTCGGCTGCGTGCGCACGCCATCCGAATCACCTGTCACGGTATGGCAGTCTGAGATTTTCTGTGCTAAAGGGAAAGTCTTCAGACTTCACATGTTTACATAGGGGGGTGTATGCTCACTGCCTGTGACATTGAGGTAGTCCGCTTTCGGCTTTGGCAGCATGAAACGCGTCTCGTTACAGGGGCGCACCTGGCTCCTATCAATCGACCCCAGGCTGTCAAAATACTTCTCGTTGTGGTTCCAGGATGCATTCCAACCGCGAAAGTGCTCAAGCACGTTGCCATCCTACAGGTGGGGAAAAAGTATGATTCATTATAGTTGTCGTTTATCATAGTTTATCATGGTATATATATATGCTCTATATATATATATATGCTACCCCCCCCCCATTGACCAAGGTTTCCTGGATGAATTCCATTTAAATTCCAGTTAAGTAAGACGAAAACTTGGAATACTGGCTTTGCTCCAGCTAAATTCCTTTTAAAATAGGAATTAAAAAAATCTTGGTATACTGGAATTCTCTAATTTTGGAGGTGGCATTGTTGTAATATACATTTATATATGGATGACCCACCAAAAAAGGCTGAACAATCAGCGACCATGTCAAGTTTCACTTGGATCCTGGAAGTGGGACGCTTCAAGGATGCTTCGCGGGAAATACGTAGAGATTGCGCCGTTGTAGCCCATGCTTCCCAAGTCCACGGGTGCCTCCATAGAGATCTGACAGATACATTTACCCACCCCCAACTGTTTGAGCCTCTGATCAACCACTTTACCTCAGTTTATGCACTCTTAGATCTGGGGTGGCACCTGAGATGGATATTGAGCCTGTATCTCTCTCCACTCGTTGGCATAATCATCAGGCCACTGCTCGACGTTGATGTGGTTGTATGTGATGCTAGGCCCACACCCCAAATCCTGGAGATTGAGCGGCCGCGTGCAACCCATGAGAGCATAGAATGCATTCAGTGTGCCAGGCCCTGGCCCAGTTTCCACGACGTTGTAGGCCAAGATCTCCTAAAAGCAAAATGGTGCAACATGCGTCTCATCACGTCAGGGGCTTAATGTGCAGCATGCAGGTTCCGGGCCTAAATGGAAGTACCATGAATGAAAGGAGGCAGCAACTCACCCCGCCATCCTCCAGCAGGATGTGAACAACACCGCTAGTCACATAGGCAGCATCCCAATCGCTCACCCAAAGGCCAATGGGGTAGGATTCCCTGTCAGATTCTGGCGCTGCTCCGCGCTCTTAGCATTCGGGAGGCATGATGCCACTATTGAGGGCAGCTGCTGGAAAAGGACTGTGACAGCCACAGCCGCGTGCACGCAGGTACAGGCACGACATCCAACTAGCAGCATCTGGCCAAAAACAGCAGCGGAGTACACACAAGTGGGAAAGGGAAACGCAAGAGCTGCTCATGGGTGGACACATGAATCTGCCACGTCCCTTTTGGAGGGTTTTGCGAAGCAAAGTTCTTCAGTTGCTTGCAGTTTGCTTCCGCTGCCCTTAGGAGGCCCAGCAGAACACTTGAAGCTGAACAAGAATGGTCCTTCGAGGAGCCTTGAGCTGCCCTGTGGCAACAACAGTAATGTCACTGATGCTCGTGTGCTTTTCGTCTGTCACGCTTCCCTCCTTCAACAATCAGCAGGACCTGTTTTCTCTGAAAGTGACGCATGGCAAGTTGGTCAACAGTAGGGTTGCTTTCATCTTAGGGGCCCACAAAATCAAATGCAAGCCATCTTCCCTAAGCATGGAGAATAAGGGTACTGAGTACTGAGTAGCCATTTCCTGAAGCTCAAAACACACTCCAAACAACCTGAACACCACATTCCCTGTCCGTATCTTCTGGATCTAAGTCTAATTGCAAGGTTCAAGTTCAAGGGATGCTTTGGCAGATTCATACATGCCGAGCATTGAGGGAGCCATTGCCACAATCTTGCACTAAATCTCTTCCTCTATGCGTCGGAAATACGCGCATCGTTTCTTCAAAGCAATACAAGAAGTCATGCTTCTTTTTTTTGACTGCGTGCCACGACGTGCTTGTGCCCAAGAGCCTGCAGATGTGCAAAGCTGCCTTTCTCATCCCTGCCAGCTTCAACGACAGGCCGCCCATCATTGAATAGCAAGATGTATGTACATTCTGTGTAGGGCAATGTAGGGAAGCCTCTAAGAAGCTGGACCATTTGGAGGTATTTGTGCATCAACAGGCCTGGGATTCCTAGTGACCGCCCTGTCATGAGCTCTGAACCATTCCGCCACATGAGCCTGTGTGCACTAAGTAGTTTTTTCATTGTTTCTTGCAATTGTTTCTGAAACTTTGGCACACGGGCGGTCGCCTCCAGTGCTGGGGTTAACGCAAATTGACAGGAAAAGAGTCCCTTGAATTCGTTATGGGGTCATGGGCTGTATAGCATTTCTCAATGAGGTATTGGGCTGCAACCATCGTTTATGAACCCAAGAAATCAATTTCATGCGGGGACTAGAAGTCATGCGTGTTGTGTTGGCAGTGAGGATTGAAACCTTGGGGGCTTCTCAAGACAGGAGGACAGGAGCCCCTTTAGTGATGGCAGGGATACATGGAGACGATGGGGACACTGTAGGGTTCCCTTACAAATGACATAAGGCTTATTTGGGATGTCGCCAGGGGCTTCTGTACAGCCAAGGACACGGAAGAGTGAGGCCAGCTTCCGCTGATGAATATCAGCAATGCCTAGTTTTACATCCTCATGGGCCCAAACCCGTTTCGTGCAGCTAGTTGCTATTGTGCTCTATCAACTGCTGACAACAACCTCCGAAAGGTCACTGTGCTGCCAGGTCTTTGAGCATCCAGTGCACCTCACGTCAAGGATGCAAAATTAATCAGTTTGATAGTCAGCATAACAATAAACCGTGCCATCAACATCGAAAGGAAGAGTACCAAACATCCGCCGTGTCACAGCTTGTAGCAGTAAAGATCACTTGCATGACTGTTGTGAACAAGGTAGCGCTGAACAGTCAAGGCACACTATGCGGAATCTAGACGTCTTACAAGCTTTCGGCTCAGCCCAACATTATGATTTTGTTTACCTTGCGCCTGGGATTTTCTGAAAGAGTGACTACCCTTTGTGTCCTTCAATCTGTACTACTGGTGATTGCCAACCTAACCTGAAGGCCTGCGAAGGCCAGAGCCAGGTCCATTTTGGCCATAGCCGAGCTATCGCCGAAAAGCTCATGGCACATCTTGCTGGTTGTTAGTAGAGATTGAACGCGAAATTCTACTGGGGTACTACTAACAGCCCTCAGCCTTGGGGCTAAGCTTGCGTATGAGGGGTCAAGTCAACGGCAAACTCGTGAGCAGCAATGGTCTACTCCTTCCTGGTTGAACTGAGCCTAAATGCTCTTCATTTGCATGCAGTTCTTGCCTCCCAAAACTCCGTAGTTTCGACAACCCGCAGAAAACAACATGGACGATCGTGTGGTGCTCTTACATGCTAATGAGGAAAAGCCGAAAATTGAAGCCTTGCCTACAATGCTGACATACAAAATACCAAAGTAGGGGTCCCTGTTAGGGGTTCCTCGTTACTAGAGATGAAAGTATATTGGTCTACTTTGAGGCTCCCTTTTGTTGGAAGCCATCATACGGCGACCTCCTTTGGGCGACTCTCATATTGACCACCACCCAAAATTAAGAATATCACCCTCGGTCGGGAGTGGAAGCTTTCGTGTCCAGCGAGCTTTGGTCCAGGGTTTAAGGTCCCATGGCCTGCCCGCTGAAAGCCTACAGGGAGCAAGGGGGGCGTATGGAAAGGTTCGTGTTAGAAGTGTTGCATCCTGCAGTGCTTTGAAGGTCGTCAGTGCAATGCAACCTAAAACGGCGGCTGACGTCGCGCCACTTGCAAACGACAACGGGTTGCAGCTGTAGCAGTTCATACCGATTGTAGCACATCACGGCGCCGTTCATGGGTGCTGGAGTCATGATATCCGCCGCAAAAAGCCATGCTTCACCAATTTTCAATGCACAAGCTGCACGAGCACCAGCGTTGGGAACATCCAAGAGTGTCAAGCTGAAAGCTGCGAGAGAGGAACCAGGACAGGGGGTTCAATACACATCACATCTCGTCATCATAACTATTAATTCGTAATAGAAAGAATTACAACACATAACATTGTTCTGTTTATCACTGCTGTTCAGCAGTTGTCTTATCTTCCCACAAGAATCATTACAGCAAGGAATGGCTTAGCCACGCCTGCCTTGACTCTTGAGAAAAAGGTGCTATATGGGTGGTTCTCAAAACTGAGCTACTCTTTGGGATGCCCAATAATTATGACTTGAAAAGGAATATGAGCTATAGTCTAAACTCCTAGTATCCCCCTGAACAACCCCTATAATCGTCCCCTCCGCAGTCCCCTATATAACCGGCCTTTAAGGAGTTCAGACTACAGCTCATAAGGATTCTACAGGTTTTGTTTTGAGAAACTCCCATCTGGCGATATGTATTATCCGAGCCATTTTGTTTGTTCACCAAAATTGCTCAGATACAACGCAAACCGCATAAATGGCCACGCCAGCCGAAACACTGGGTCTGCTCTTCAAGTTCCTAAAAAAAGCATCTAGGATTTTGCCTTGGAACTTAAATTCAAGTACCATTGTGGTGTTGTTAAGCCCCATTACTTGCTGCATATTCATATCATTGTAACTTCAGTTTGTAGTTTCCTTACATAGGGGGACCCCGAATTTTGGGAAACCCCTAGACCACTATAGATGTCCAGTTTCCATTTCATTTTCCATGCTATTGGCCATTTGATCCTCCATTCTTGAGGGTAACATCCCTAGTTTAAAGCCCAACGCCCTAAACCCTAAAACCCTAAACAATAGCTCCCTAAACCCTAAACCCCAAACAGTTGACCCAGCAATTTCCTCAACAGCAGCCCAGGCAGCCGGGGTCCACGGCCGTTCGAGGGAATTCTGTCTTTCAGAATCACAGGGGTGTTCCTCAATGAAGGGGGCCCCCACAGACTCTAGGCACGCATAGGGATCTTAAGGGAACTTGAGGATTCTGACTAGGGATTATAGGGGGACTGTTCTGAGAAATACCCACCGAAAACTACTCCGTCTCAGGGCGGGCGCAGAATGCTTGTGGCTGTGCTGCCGTTTTGCGAAGTAGGGACCTCGACTTCACCCGAGTAACCTTGGCTCACCACATCTGTCCCTTCTACCATGCTGTGATCTGTCTAAGTTATCTCTGCCGTATTAGATTTTCGTTGTTGATTACCTTCATGTTTCTAGGATTATCAGCAGGTCACAACCTCAACATTTTTGGAGTCGCAGCTAACCACTGAGCACACGGAAGGACTCCCCTAGCTGCAGGGATGCGTCTGCAAATAACTGCACCCACAATTTCTGGTTGTCTAGGACGTTCTGGTGAGGGGGGTATGTTGAGGGAAGCCAGTAATTGCAATACAAGCCACGTTGGAAAAAAGATCACTGGTCTCCGCGACCTTGTCGTCAAGGATCTCTGCACAAATCAACTGATGCGCGCTGCTCAGCCGTGCCAGGTCATAGATGCCGAGCCTGCAGCTCAAGGACGCAAAAACCGACAAGCTTAATAATACTAACAATAATAGTCGTAATAATAGTAATTATACAAACAATAATGATGTTGAACAAGTCAGTAACAGTAACCTGGACGCCCTATAGAGTATCCTAGCAGGGGAGCTTTCTGTAGCAGCCAACCGGCCGGGTCTGGTCTGCGGGGTTTGGAGTGTAAAGTATGTCGGTATGTGTGTTCTTCCACACTTCCGTTGTGCTTTTTTGGGGGCTTTGCTTTCGTTGGGGTTTGGGTGTTTGGGTTTTCCGAGCCTACGGCTTCTCCTCCTATGAGTTTGTTGAGAAGTTGAGTTTAGAGCTTTCAGGCCTTTCGTACCTAGGGCCGGTTTTGGCATATCTCAAGCTTCAGGCGTGTGGGGCTTAGGGCTTAGAAGCGCTTCTAGAGTTTGGTGTTTTGGGGGATCTAGAGTTTGGAGTTTTGTGGGTGTGCAGGCTTTAGGGATTGGGGCTTTCAGGTCTTCAGGGTTTGTATGTGGAACGCCTGGCAGTTTTATGGAATGATGCGATGTCCAGCCTTTCACATGCTACCATGGACTATTGGGTGATCACTGAGTACAAAGCATGAACAAGTAAGCGGTAAGCCTATTTGAAAAAAAGGCATTGCTCGCTGATCTGTCGGAATAAGCACAAGCACGCTATTAAACGCTCGAAAACCTCAGACATACTCAGACCAAAATGCTGCAAAGATCAACTTCAAAAGAATCACCCCCGAGAAATTTCTAAAGGGGCGCGACACCACTCCGAAACGCACCAGAAGTTGAGAAAAACCTGCAGAAACGAAGCAGACCCCAAGTAGTAGTACCTCTGCTCCCTTCTCCCCCACAAAAACCACCACCACCACCA
>CAJNIZ010044637.1:241218-278567 GCA_905231905.1 Symbiodinium pilosum | reverse complement strand
AGGACGACGAGGACGATGAGGACGATGAGGACGAGGACGACGAGGACGACGAGGACGACGAGGACGACGAGGACGACGAGGACGACGAGGACGACGTCGACGACTGCGATTACTACGACTACAACTACGACCACGACTACGACTACCACTACGACTACGACTACGACCACGACTACGACCATGACTACGACTACAACTACGACCGCGTACGACTACGACGACGACTAGTACATCTAGTACTACTACTATTACTTCTACGACTATGCTTGTTTTTACTACTACTTCTAATGCTGCTGATGCTACTACTACGACTACGGCGACGCACGTGGCGGGTATCTGACCCTGCCAGTGAGAGTGGAAGGTCAGAAATTCAGCCATTTTTGGGTCGTTGAGCAGTTGCTAAGGACAAAAAGTTTTGTTTTGAACGGCAACTGTTTAGGGTCAGATAAATGCACCCCAAACTTTCTGGGCCATGGTATTCAACATCGTCGTGCAGAAAGTAAATTTTCAACCTGCATAAGCCAGAGACTGGCTCCTTATACTTTCCTTGAGCTTGAAGACCTATAGACACCCTTGTGTAGATAGAACATGGAATGTTTTGGTGAAAGCATTGGGGTAGGGCTTAATAAGGTTTAGGGTTTACGGAGTGGCATCCCTTAAGCTGAAAGCCTGCGCCTTGAGCGGTTCATGTATAATGACCCCCCAACCTTGAAACCTTAATCACAGCGTCCTGAGCCCTGTACTGCACTTTGGCAGTACCTAAGAAAAAACAGCAGTTTGGTTCAGCATGCCTATTCCTTTGGTGCCAGGGCGTAGCCATGGCAAGCAGAAGCACCGGTGCGCGCTCTGCAACCGCACAGGGCGTCGGCAGGAGACATGTCATTCGGTTGCTGGAGGCACAATCCGAGCCTTGCGAGAACAGCTGCGTGAGAAGGGCAGAAGCTCCAAGAAAACACAACATCCCGCCGAGACTTTGTTCACCAGAAGAAGGGAACTTGGAGGGAGCTGGCTGCGCAGGAGTTGTTCTGGTCGGCAGATGGTCTCGCACCGGCTTCAGGTTCTTTGAACCCTAACAACCTAAACGAAGACTCACTGAGGCAGCGAACCGTAAACTGAAACGTAAGCCCGAAGTGAATACTTTGCTTTACGGCTCAGGGTTGGGGGAACAGGCATTAGTCGCCAGAAGCCTGTGCTGAGGGTCGCTGGCGAAATCCGGCTCGCGTGCTCTCGTTTCTTTTCGGTACGAGTGTGACAGACGTCTGTGCTCCACCGCCACCGCCGCTGCCACCGCCACCACCGCTGCCTCCACTACTACCTCCAACTACGCCTGCTCGCGGAGGTGGATGTGGTGGTAGGAATTACCAAGCCATAGCTTGCTCTCTCTCTGCTTCTACTACCAGCAGCAGTGGTAGGTTTCAAAAGTTGAGTGCGCTTGCAGCCATCAAAGAGTACCAATTCAGTCGAGGCCACACGAAAGACTCGGCTATCATCCGGTCCTGCACCAGCTGGATCTAAGCTGGATGCTAGGCTCGACAACTTCGGGACAACTTGCTCTTGAGGCCGCAATCCGGAGACCCTGAGCAGTACTTCGGTCTACACGACTTTGTTCTCCAGTCCTCGCCCTCGGCAAGCAGTAGGCCGTAGGTCAAGATCAAGACGACCAGGCCAGTTGAGATCACGTAGTCAGTGCAATTGTGCAAGGGAAGCTTCCAAGGCCAACACAAGACTTGCCTCGCACAATGATATTGGGGGACATATCAGGGTTATATTGGGATAATGGAAAGAACATGGAAACCACCATAGTGGGTTATTTGGGGATTATGGGACTCGAGTGGATTCAAAATGACATGTCTGCCACGTCTTACACATACGATGTGTGCAACCGTGCAAAATTAAAAGTTGTGTTTCATGAGATGAAACCTGCTACTGCCTTGGATCTGTGACAGCCACCTTGTCAGACAAAGAAAAACATCAACGCCCTTGCAGCCCCCGTCTTCCCCTGAGGTAGGGGACTGACTATAGAACTAGGTTGCGTGCTTCGCCATCCCACCACAACGGGACTTCAAACACGGCACTGGATCGAACTTCATGAGAAATCTTATAGAGTTGGGGTAGGGTGCGAGTGTTGTGTAGAATCCAAGGAACAAGGATGCGAAGAACGTCTGCACGATGGCGAAAATGAAGATCTGTCAGGAATCAAAGGCAGGTTGTGGTCAGAACCCTCGCGCAAGTTTAGGACCACAGTAGCGCGGCATGAACGGATATTCTATGTCCTTCCTCAACACTTGCGCAAGTGTTTGTGCCAAAAATAGAGTCAGACAGTATGTCGATTTGCAATCCTGCCCCTTGCCACATGTTCTGTTCTTACTTTGGTGAAACGCATGCTTGCGCCAGGTCTACATGGTCCTCTGATAAACTTTTCTGATTATGTGCTTGGTGCCGCGTTTGTGCAGTGACTGAAGTTTGGGGTCCAGTCTGCTGCAGCGCTCTTTCCCGATGTGCGGTCTATCTTAATCAAGGAACCGATCTTTACGGGCTCCTGTGGAAGAATATGCAGATGCAAATCATAGTACGCACCAACCCTAACCACTAGGAAAGAAACATCTAAGACATCTGAGCCGGTGTCTTCCATACCTGCTCCTCAAGCTGCCCTGAAACATGGCTCTGCCTGCATTGCTGCACTGTCCGCTGCCAGCACCAGCGTCAGTGAAAGGAGTGGGCCTGCCAACCCCTCTTGTAGACATCGGGGAGTTCAGGTGGAATGGGCAAAAGGGCAGAGAGCTTGTCATGGTGTTTTCCCCTGAACCTTCCGCCTTGCCCATGAGACAGATCCAGTAGTACTGGAACAAAGACCCAAGTTTTTCAGCAAAATGCAATTTGCGAAAGCCGCTACCCTGTGTCCTCGCAGAAGCAGAGGGACATTGTACCAATACCTGACAAAGCTCACTGCTGTCATTGGCGTGCCCTTTCACCTATTCTTTGCTCGGACTTCGTCTAGCAAGCCAGCTCCCTGTTGCCAAGGCGCTTATCCAAGCGCACTCGCTTGAAGAGGAAGTAGGTGCTTTGAACCTTCCTGGATTCCAACGTGCTGGAGCTCTGCGCTGAGGGAGGAGGGGCTAGCTCATTAGCTGGAACAATTTTTGTACATCTGTGGGGCCAGACATTGGAAGGGCCTCAGGTGCCAACTGCTTCGTGCTTCGTCCACACAACTGCGGCTGCAGGCCCATGTACAAGATCCTCCTGTCCCAAAACCGTGCCGGGTGTCTCCCAGTCGGGGTTCACGTTGTTACTCCAGGAGGGCAGCCGCCACACGAGCCAAATCTGGCCAGTCAGGGACAAGCATGAAACATGTTCTCAGATCCTTGCTCTGTTTTTAGGAAACCTTCTTTTCTTACCTTCTATAGTATTGCTTTGCGACACGAGCATGGGACCCTGATTTTGAAACAGACAACGCCAAAGCCCGTTTGAGTCCAGTGACGCAGATCGCCATGAAGCCGCAAACAAAAAAGATCAGAAGCAGGGTGGCCGGAATCAGCATCCCTGTGTGCTCCTCGCTGCCTTGGATGAAGACTCTGTTTCTATGGGCCTCCGATGGATCAAGGGCCTTCTTCCTTCACCAAACACACTAATAGTCCCAGGCACCACAAAGCACGTTCGGATAGTCGAGGACACTGTGGCTGCCATTCCTTAGCAGTTGGACTCGTCTGCGGGCTGCTGGCAAGCTGGAAATTGCTTGCTATTCAACTAAGCCGACTGCGGATGCGTGTAGCACCTCAGTTCCACTTTCAGATTTGGTGTGCTTTCCTGTTTCTTAGAAGAGTCAGAAGGTGTGGGCTTTGCAATTGCACGGCGGCTAACATTTACACGGTACATCCTGTCACACATTCTGATCCAACAGGCAACTCACTACAATTGTGACAATTTTCGGCAATCATGTGGGGGTCCCGTTATAGATAATCACGATCGTTGCTGTTGCTAATTCCTGCTTACCATGCTCCTGCTGCTGCTGCTCCAGTCTTCGCCATGGCACATGAAGGGGATGATGGCAATGGTGCTTACGCCCTTGAATGACAGTTGCAGCAGTGCGCCCATTGTGTTGAGTACCCTCCGCCGCTTCCACCGACGCTCCTGGCAAGTGAGGTATGGGTGCTTCTCAGCATGACCGCTCCGAACGTTCTGAAAAACTTTCCTTGGATAAGTAGGGCCTTAGTTCCATTTTGGGACTATGGGGCTTTGGATTCGAGGTTTTTTTAACATTAGGACATCTTTTTTCAGGGCTCCTGTATCGAGGACCTTTCGGTTTCGAGGGTGAGAAGGGGACATGTATTTTTGAGAAACTCCCATGTGGTTATGAAATACCTATACCATAATCTGAAGAACATACTCGGTAAACGAGTAAGCCTCAAATGATCACCGGCAGTCAGCTGAATGATCCTCGTACCGATTTCCATCTACCCTACATCTCCTGCTTGCCCCACTGCGACAGCAAGCCGCACGCTATCAACCACAGCCTCAGGATAGCGATGAGATGGAGGAGCCCCATGAAGGCTACACGACACATCTCAGGTGCCTAAGAGGGGTTTTAACACCCTTGAGGTTGAATCGTACCCTGCACAAACGTGAGGATTGCGGACAGCGCACACCGGCAGGCAGAGCCTGCGCTCAAAGTATAAGGACTCGTCCCTTGCAACCAAGATGCTGAACTGCAAGCCATTACCAGCCGTTCGGGCAACTTACTGCTCTTGCGTGTGCTAAGGCTTCAATTGCGGAGGTTGATTACGAGATTTTGGACAGATTCGAATAGTTGCCGTGCCCTGTCCCATAGTCCCGTTATCCAGTCAGAGAAGCATGCAGCAAGGAGCCGCGAGGACTGTTGTCACGTAGCGACCTCACTGATCAAACACGAACCCAAACCCTTGTTGACATCCTTCGCGCTTCATAAGGCACACTGCGCTGTCCCTGGTGCAAACTATGAATCCTGCCATTGGACGTGTGACTATCGAAAACAGGTTGCCCTGATGAAGGCCCAAGCGCACAGATCCACCAAGAAGGAACTCCTAATCTTGACACATCCTCGTGGCACCAGTCATCTGGGATGAAAGTACCCAGCATACGAATCATAACAACTGCAAGGGGACCTTTGGGTCTGTGTGTACTCTAGTCTGCAATCCCCACGTCATCCATTCAAGTCACACCCAAAATTTACCATATGGAACCTCAGGATCCAGGGATTTCGCAAAAAAAAGCCACCATTTGAATAAATGAAAACTCTTTGTATACTCATAATCGCCAACATGTCCCCCAAACATCCCCAAACCACTCCAAGACATTTCTTACTCTGGTAGGGAATAAAGGGATATACTCCCGAAATAATCCTTGCTCTTAATAGGGAATAAGGGAATTTGAATAGAATCCCTATATACTCCCTGTATAGTATTTTCCCTTCTTCCGTACTAATCCCCAGTAAGAAGACAGGTCCCTCAGACCCTTGCCAACAGAGCCAGCCAGTGCGAAGCATGGGAAACCAAGAACGTCGACTTTGATCTTGAAAGCCTGGACAAAGAAGGCTTACTGGTTCTTAGGAGGGAACATGGTAGTATGTTATATCAGAAATTATACAGGGATCATACTCCCTTATTCCCTACTACTAAGAACCAGTAAAGACAAGGAAGCCAAAGAAGAGGTATGTAGCAATTTTCTCAGGGTACGTAGACGTATTGCAGCTTGGAACATGTCGGTTTTCTAAAGTTGTGGACGTGCATCGTGGAAGTCCTTATTGAAAGGAACAACTTGTGGTGGGGCATACGTGGACTAGGGTTAAGTGTAGCCTGCTCACTGGCGATCCCATCAGATACAGGGGATGGAATTGGCCATTAATGCGGTGAATTTTCAGGTTTCCGTTTTTTTTGAAGCTTCAAGTGAGGTATCAGATCCAAACTTGCACATCCGCTGAGCCAGGAGGTGTGGTGACGCATGGTGCATGGAAGAATGGATTTGAATGTTCTTTGCATCACTGCTGCCAGTGTCATGAAGGCTGCTGGCATACTTCACGCTGTGTTTGGTTCATACAACCTGCAAATCCATGCTCCCAACCGCACGTCGTGAACACGAGCAACTTTCAGAACTGAATGGTCAATCTGCCGCCATGTTAAACATAAGATCTAGTACAAGATCGACTTATTTGGAATAGGTTCCCAAATCGCTTAAATAGATTGAATCAGTTGCAGTGTGTATTTTTTAGCACGATGACAATTGTTATGAAGAGTTCGGTAACCACAAAGCAAACATTCATATGATTTCTGTGGCCAATAGTCGTTCCCGTGCAGCTTTCAGCTCTGGAGCAAAGGCTCACATTCGGGAAAGCCGAGCTTCCGAACTGACTACCGTCATTCTACCATCTTACATCGCAGGAAATTGGCGGCGGTCCTAGCGGTATGTGTGGCAGCAGGCAGGATCGAGCCGGGCCTTGAAGACGGATTCCACTTGGGAAAGGCCCGCCCACTTGGGTACGGTCATCATAGAGATCAGCATCATCGTCTGGAGCGCCTGCATCCGACGTCCGCAGCATTTCGAGGGTTTCGTTTCATGCAGGCATGTCACTACAACAGAGACTCCTCACATTGAATTTCCTGCACGTGCTCCTCCTACTCCTCCTGCTTGTGCCACTGTGCTCACGCAGACTCTCAACTCAATGTTCGGTGCAGCTACCCAGACCCCCTAAAGGATCCAAAAAATGGAACCCCCTAATAATCCCTAGTTTCCCCAATGTAGTAGTGGGTTCATATTTGGGGTGATTCCATTTTTTGGATCCTTTAGCCCTATAAACCCTAAAGCCCTAAATGGTAGTTTCCATTTTCTTTTCCATTATCCCTATATAACCCCTATAACCCCATAAGGGGGTTCCATTGTTGGGGATCCTTTAGGGGGGTCTGGGTAGCAAAGGCCTCCAAAATCAGCTTCACGCTGGGAGCAAGGATGGCGCTGGCGCGGAATTGCATCTCCTGCAGTCCAAGAGAGGAGGGTATTATTAGTATTATTCGTATTATTAGTATTATAATGATTATTATTATATTAATAGTATTATTACTATTCTTATTACTACTACTATTGTGACTATTATTGTTACTAGTATTACTAATATTATTGTGATTAGTGCTTTACATTACTGATCTTGGAAACAACGATTTTTTACATAGTATGGGGCCGTCTCACATCGCGCGACGGCTTCTGACTGCTGCAAGGGAAATGCGTTACCGGCTTTGAATCTTGCCTGCTTGCTGCTCACAGCTTGGGCGCTTTTATTCCTTCAGGCTGCAACAGTTGATCATGTATCGCGTACAAGCGCAATTTCTATCACGCGAAAGGTCTTTGAGTGGCATGTAACTCAGCTCCAAACAAACCACGGCATCCGCAAACACGAGGACCCCACGTTCACTCCAAACATAGAAATGCCCTGCAAACCCTGCGTTCAGAAGAGCTTCCGCTGCCGACCGCTGAACGCTTTTCAGATTTTAGTCGCGTGCCTGGTTCAATTCAGATTGATGACGGTTGATGATGTAATAGCTGCCGGTCACCGCGGCGAGAAAAAACAACAGCAGCATCCACCACACGATCCTCAGGTTTGCTCACAGCCAGCCATTCAACTCCCTAGCTTACCTTCAGTCTTCTTCTTGGCCCCTTGATCCCTTGCCTTTATAGTCTCAATATCCAGGTATGATAATGAGTAGTTCTTTGGACTTTCGACGAAGCAGATCTCTTGCGGGCAAAGGTGCTCCATCCCCGGGCTGCATTCTTGGCAAGCGCCTGTACAAGTCACCAAACGACAACTGATCGTCTTGGTAAGCAGGGTGCCTATATTCTGCAGCTTTCGGCTAGCTACAAATAACACAACAAAGTACGAAAAAGTCTGAAAAGACTGGTCATCCAGGCAAACATCTCAATCATGCGAGCAGTGGCAGTATCAATCGGCATCGCAGCAATCAGCGATCATCATTGGCATCAAGAATGGCCTGCGAGAACCCTATCGCATTCAGCACCATGCCAGGCAATCACATCTAATTGGCCACGTTTGTGCGCCTCCATCCCAGTATCCACGCGCGCATTCAGCACAAACAAGACCGGAGAGATCATTACCAGTTGGGCTTCTTGCACGACTGCCTGCAACCACATGACAGGGAGCAAAGACGGGAACAGGGTTCCATCCTCGGGCTTTTGTAAGTAGTCTCAGGGAACTTCAATATTATAGGAGAACCCCCCGTCCCAAAAGAGCGTCTCGCTGAGCAATACAGCATTTTTCAGGCGTCGGGCGGTTCAAACAACAGCAAGTTGCATCAGGTTCAACTCCCTAGGGGTCCAAGTACGCGATACTCTTTTCCAAAAACCTATGTTGCAATTAGTATTACTAGCATCTCAAGCACTCAATTACGGGGTACTTAGACCATTGGCACTATATGAATATAGTGTCCCCAAATGACCTGTATACTTGGACCCTAATGGATTACCATTTCGTACAAGTTGGACACTTCACCAACCCTTGATGGTGCGATGAAGGTGCCCGCTGGGGTAAACCATCAGCATATACTTGAGAACAATACAATGCAGCATACTATATAGTAGTTTACATTTTCTTTTCCATTATGGCCCTTTATTATCCTATATTATCACAATATCACCTACCCCGCCAGGATCATGTTTTTTCTTGCCACCTGCAACTCCAAACCCTGAACGCTGAAGTAATAATCCCCTTGATATTCTGCAGATCATTCTTGCTTCAAACGAGGCAGCCGTAATTCCTAAGACCGATGGGAGCCTATTCCAACCCTGCAAAGCCTGTAAGAAACCCAGAATTCGGCAGGGCGGACGCCACAACCTCCAGAAACATTAATGCGGATCAAGGCGCCAGCACAAGTTCCTGGTCTCC
Source organism: Symbiodinium pilosum (assembly GCA_905231905.1). Classification (NCBI taxonomy): domain Eukaryota; class Dinophyceae; order Suessiales; family Symbiodiniaceae; genus Symbiodinium; species Symbiodinium pilosum. The sequence continues at coordinate 269,647 of CAJNIZ010044637.1, read as the reverse complement.
CGCCGGCACATTGCCCAGATTCAAGGCATTTGTAAACGCGGAGGGGCTCTTCCACCTGAGCCAGACAAAGGTGTTTCAGGCTGAAAGGTTTTTGAAGTTTGAGTGCACGGGGCTAGGCGTTCGCGCTCAGGGCTGAAGCCCAGGGACATGCTTCTGCGAGCGCAGCGTTCTTTTGCAGATGTTTGGCGGTTGAATTCTGATCATGTGTTTCGTGAGACACTTGGCTGTTGGAGCAAATGAGAGAAGTCTGCTATTCTGAAGCCTTGGGCTTCACGGGCAAGGCCACAAATTTAACCAAGTCCAGCGGAGTTTGGTCTCTTAGCCTTTTCACGAAAGCAGTGCGAATGGAATCATCCACAACACTTCTGAAGAGTGGCAAGCAGTGTTGACTCAGATTCATGGTTGAAGTTTGATGTTGGATCACGTAGTTGCGATATTCCGCATGGCTCGCTACGATGTTCCGTGCATGCATGAGCCTGGGCCTGGGGCAACTCTGATTCATGAAATGTTCAGTGTATGTTCTACAGAAGCTGTAGGTTTGGCCCTGTTTTGGAAGCTTGAAACCTTGAAACAAAGCCTAAACCCAAATTCTGAACCCTAAACACGAGCAGTTTCTGAAGGGCAGCTCAGCGGCAGTGCTGAAAAAGTTTTCACGAACATAGGGTACATAGTCCTCCAGCGTAGGGTTGCTAAAGGGCTCCAAGTCTACAAAGGATACCTATTTTGAGCCCTGAGAGTCTATGAAGAATACTTGCGGTAGGTTTGTTTGGAGCCTAGGGTTTTTGTGAACAGGCGAGGAATCTGGAACGACGCTAGGTCCTGATCCGGAGCTCAAGATCAGAGCTCCCAATTCTCATTTGTTCTGCAGACGAATATAGAAATGCGCCGGGGAGCAGCACACCTAAAGACAAAGCTGGGATCACAGACTGCAAAGACATAACCTTTGAAACAGCGCCATCGATCCTCCAACTTCTCATTCGTTCCTTGGCAGCATCTTTGACTTGCTACTTCATTTCAGCTCGCTTCAGGCTTGAGTGGGAATCTGTTCCATGAATAGCTGTCCTGCGCGGCTAAAGTGTCGAACCGAAGCCTCCAATCTTGAGCCCATGTCCAGTCCATATGTCCCCATGTGAGCTATAACAGCAAGCTAAAGGTCTGAAACCAACTTGCAAATAGCTTTTGGAACGTAATTCTCAACAACGTAGCGCGGCTTTCTGGCATCCCTTGCCAAGAAGGCGGAAGTTGAGGGCATCTGAGCATGCCATTTGTCCAAGAAAGCTCTGCAGTAATATGAAATTGGTAAACAGCTGTTCCGCCTAGCCAGCCGCAGAGGTCCTGAAAGGAAGACTGCAAAATGAACCATATGCCCTGCACATTTTTCAGCAGCAGAAGAAATACCTACTAGCGACCACTAAATGTGGGTCAAACCTTGAGCAAAATTCCAGGGCCACGCGCTGTTTCTTCCCCCAATCCTAATACCCCCCTGCCTCCTTCCACTGTATGCCCAAGTTTCCGCTAAGGAGGCTTCTAATTGAGGACATAGTCGGACACGCCAAGCCTCAGTGACCCCGGGATTCCAGTGGGTTTGCGCTCCTCCCCAAAAACATGGAAACCCAAAAGGCCACTTACAACAGGACAGTGTTGTTTCAGGACCTTACGTATTCCACGCTTGTTTGCACACTTGCTACGGTGGTCGAAAGTTCTATGCAGCCTTATTTGCGCCAATCAAGCTGTATAAACTGTTGTAACATCTGAGGCTGCCATAAAGAGTTCTCAAGGTGGTAGAATCCGAATCCACACGCTCTAAAGTGAGACCATCCCAACGCAACCTGGGAACTTACCACGTTACCTTACCGAGACCCCCCTAAGAGACCCCCAAGTAGAACATCCAGATGGACAATCATCCAGGCGCCGTCTCCACACGGCACGCAGCTCAAGCTCCCATACTCCTTGTCAATGAAGCCTCCAGGATTTGGGTGTCCGGGTCTTCGGAGGATTCCGTGAGCCATAATCTGAACTCCTTGCTTCCCCCTTAATACTTACCCCCTATAATACTACCATATATAAACAATGGTTAAGGAGTTTAGACTACGGCTCATGTGTCTCTAAAAGGACTCATAGGCTTCGGGGGGGTTGTGAGCTCTTGCTTCTAGGTTGCAACAAGGAGCACAAGCTGCTGAATCTTCGCGTCAACCTAGCAGCGGTCCTTAAAACGCAATACTGAGCCCCTAAACCCTACACCCTGCAGCATCACTTTGGATGTTAGGGGGTAGGGGGCCGGGCCTGTGCTGTAAACGTACAAATTGAAAGCCAGGAGAACACTGTGGATCTTATTTAAGAAGATTAGCTAAAGGCTCTGGCAGAAAATTTTATAGCCAAAGCACCGAAACCAAATCCTGCACCCCAAGCCTATAAACACAAATTCCCATTTAACGTCCTACTGCTGGGCAGTTGCAACACAGAAGCCGACGAGGCCACTTCAGTGCAAGAATTCTTCAGGTTTACCCGTTTAACAACCTATAAGGAATTTGCCGCGTGCCATGCAAACGGCTTGAAAGGACAATGGAGTCTGCTTCTGTTCCGCAAGAATACTACCTATGATAAAGACTTCCATGCCATGCAGTAGTACATAACATTGTCGGCCTTCACAGCAGCTCACTTCAAATAGACAATAGTGGGCGAAGGACCTCACACCTCGAATTCACATCCTTTCTGTTTCAGCCGGACATGGCCAGTATTTCAAAACGACCGGAAGCCTGCTTTGCAGCCGCAGTCTGATCGCGACACGGATCCCAACCCGAGTGTGACACTATCACCGGGGCAGCGCTTGCCTGGGAACGGGATTTCATGTTGAGAGGCATCCTGCTGTGTGGGGCTTCTGAATGGCACGTGGCGCACAATTCCCAGTTGCATGGCCATTCACAGTTCATTTCCGTCAGAACTGAAAACATGGGGTTCGAAGAAGTTTAGCTTGAATGCAACCATTCAACAGCATAAGACTGTGGAAGGGTTTTGGAATATTCTGTACGGTTTAATTAGACTTCAGAGTTGGAGCTGGCGTGCACGGTTGGGGTTGTGTATATGGTTGGGGTTCAAGGTGCGTTGTTCAGGGCATCCAGCTTGGTGTATTGCAGGGCCATCTAGGGCACATGAAGATAATTGACAGTACTATTGCGTGTGACACTTGGCATGCACACGTCAGAGTTTAAAAACTGAGCAATCATGGGGCATCAGCGGACGGTCGTCAACCCCTTCATGCCCAAACCTTCCGTTAAACTTTGCGGTTTTCAAGAGAACCTCATGAATTTCAACACCCCTGTACTTAACAATCTTCTAACCGAACGGGTCCTCCAACACCCTTTTACTCTAAAATCGTCTAACCGAACGCGTCCTCCCCTTACCATCACAAAGCAAGCTGCAAAGTGCACTGCCTTTCTCATCCTGGTAGGAGCCGATATCGCAGCGGTCGCAGCTTTCCTGGATAAGTGCTAGATAACACTTATCTCTATCATTACTATTATTCTTGCCATTGCTATTACTTCAATCTAGGGTAAGGGATCTGAGGCTAGCATGCTCAGAGAAGCCCCATTGCGGCAGTAGATGCCAAAGAAAATTTGTGAAAATGTTCAATTGCCGCTCAACGAAATATGCTCAGGGGATATAGCCGCGCTTCATAGAAGTCCTGCTACAGTTAACGTTAAAATCGGGCACGAGCCTGACCTATGAGCATGAGAGTTATGATAGAAAATGCTGTGCACAGCTCCTTTGGCTGCAGGTCTTGATGTAAACTCTCAAATTCCCACTCCGCTCGGAAAACGCGCTCTTGAACTCTGCCTGAATGCTGCATGCAATGAAGTTCTTTGCACAAGCTTCATGGGCGTGAGCATACTCTGTAGTAGGTACACTGCTTGCACGCAAAGGACTCAAGAATCCCCAGCCGCACAAATCTGAATGCCATCTAACTTGCATGTGGAGCCTGACCTGTGCAATAAAACGCAGATGACCCCATGAGTCCTACGGAACAACTACTGCATAAACCCCATGCCTCTTGAACCGTAGTTGTGGGGTTCGATGGGTGGAGAAGACCCAAAAGCAAATTTATCAACATTTGGCTCCCCCACAGACTTGTCCCTACAAACCGGACTTACCATATACAACCATAGCCGACTCCACTAAGATCCTTCTTCCCAGTCCAGATTCGCTTCCAGAGAAATTCTGATGTGAACCGAGCTCGCAGGGTTCGCAGAAGAGCGAGAGATATGACATCTGCGAAGTTCCTTTCGGGCATTATGTAGGGAAAGCTTAGGATCTTGGCTTTTGGGGGTTCTGGGTTAAGCATAAGTAGGAAGAGCGCAAAGTTGTTGGAACAGATGAAAATTGTCCTTCGACTTCTCTGGCTTTGGGGTTTTATGCACAAATGAGCATATGAGCAGGCCGGAGCGGATTCCAGTCCTGTTGGGGCCACGTGCGGGGATTCTTTCATGCTGTATATAGATATGCATACGCATGTGGGCATATATGCATGTATGCATGTATGTATGCATACATGCATGCAGGTTGGTTGCCAGGTCTAGAGTTTAGCAGGTCAGGTGCGTGTGGTTCCTAAGAACTTCATGCTCACTTGGCAAGTAGCATAACTAGGGTCGGGTGTATTAGGCTCTCTCGCCGTCACTGCAGTGCTCCATGATAACCCGAATCACACATTCTGTGGTTCAAGATCACTTCGGAAGTGTGTGTGGCTATGTCCTATAACTCCTTGGAGACAAGCGGTCGCGTCTCAAAACTCAAAACCGAAGGTACTCTCCATGCGGATGCGTAGGTCCATCTAATCTGGGGCTTCTGCTGCACCTCAAGCCGCCTGAGGCCCAAAACCATAAACGCCCCAACCCTACAGTAAAGCCTAAAGACCTCGGCACAAGAGCCTGAAGAGCTCAAGCCGAAAGCCTGATAGGCCTCAAGCTCAAGCCCCAGAATCATAAGCTGCACAGCCTGAAGTGCAAGACAAAGGAGGCTAATTGTTGAAGCCACTGTAAAACATGGAAATGCCTTCCTGGAAGCCCCTCTGCAGTCCAGCATAAGTTTCCAAAAACATGTAGGCATGTAGCCCATACAACCCCAGGCAAGCCGTACAGTCCCCAAACCCTGGGGATGTGTAGGCAGGCAGTCAAGGTTTGCAGCCCTTAGCCGCCCCTAGCCCGGCTGTCCCGAGCTGAGAAAACTGCAGCTGATTGCTGAAGCTGCCCTAATTCTTGCAAGGACTACAGTCAAACCTGGAACTAGTGTTTCACACTACAAGAAAACGCTTACTTACAGACACAAAAAACTTAGACCCTGACAAATGGTCCAAAATGCCTGGCGCGCATCGGAGGCATCGGTAGGTGGAGCCCCGGTTATCCTCTCACAGCGCTCTTTGCTTCAGGTGGAGGGGGGTGGGGGTAAAGAAATGGTTTACAAAGGGATGATGCTGGTTCCCATGCAAGCCTAAATTTGAGAACTGCCTCAGAAAGGCTCCATCCTAAACCCTAAACCCCTAAACCCTAAACAAAGGCTGCTTTCAGGTTTTCTCTGTCTGAAGGTGTCAGGGCTGGGGGCAAAGGTCCAACGAAGAAAGCATCTGCCAACTTAGTGTCCTATACACCCTATAGATCCCTGAATAACGCCATGATAGTAGTTTCCATTTTCCTTTCCATTATCCCTATATAACCCCGAGATATCCCAATATAACCCCAATATATACCCTATTATATTCTAGTAGTTTCCATTTTCTTTTCCATTATCCCTATATAACCCCGAGATACCCAATATAACCCCAATATATACCCTCTTATATTATAGTAGTTTCCATTTTCTTTTCCATTATCCCTGTATAACCCCGAGATACCCCAATATAACCCCAATATATACCCTATTATATTCTAGTAGTTTCCATTTTCTTTTCCATTATCCCTGTATAACCCCGAGATACCCTAATATAACCCCAATGTATACCCTAGTATATTATAGTAGTTTCCATTTTCTTTTCCATTATCCCCATATAGCCCCAGTTACTTCTGCGCTTCCCTTTCACTTTCTGGCTACAAGGGGCTTGCGGCTGAAGGGCTTCAGGGTTTACAGGATTGTTCAATCTTGCCGGTATCCCGGTATCCTCCAAGGGCGCGGAATATGTTCCTGCTGGGCAAGGCCGGCAATCCAAGTAAGTCGGGTCTTCTCGGTCCACAGCAAAGTCCTCTGGCTGCTTGAGAAGCTCATTTGAGGATTTGGGGTCTTGGGGATTAAAACAAGGCTACGGATCAGGTTGGGGGTTTTGATTTCAAGCTACTTCACTAGGGCTACAGAAGGTAGTGCGCAAGGGTTGTGAACACTCGGACTTGGAAAAGCCTTCCAAACAGCGCAGGGTCCCCAACGTTGATGTTGTACAAGCCATATCCAGGAAAGCACCTGGTCTTATCCTTAGTTGCTCAGCACTGAATGCCTGATCTTGACCCAGTAGCATTGCTTCCGCTAGCCCAAACAGGCTCCATCGCACCCAGAGCTGCCGAAGGAAACAATAGCAAGAGAACGCCCAAAGAAATTGTGATCGTCGGGCCTGTAAGATATGTCAGCGGGCCCCACTTGGAATTCTGCAAGGATCCCCTAGACCCTGAAGCAGATAGAAGTGTGCCTGCAAGCCAGCCCAGTCTCTGGCAGCCATGGCTGCCAAGATTTGTTGTTGGCTTTCAGCCAGCGGCAAGCAACTTCGCGATGGGAATCCTAAGCACGTAAAGTTTAGGGCTGAATGGCTTGAAGTGCGTGTGAGACGCAAGGTCTAGATACTCAAGAGCTCACGGCTTAAGAATTGGCTCAGGGGCACGGGAAACTCGACAGCAGCCCTTCACACCAAGGCCCATAGGACTTAGATCTGGACTCTGAATTATGCAGGGGACTAGAGCCACATGCGCCCTCCCTTCCCTTATAATGGGGGTAGCGGAAAATGTGATATGCAGTTTCTGCCCCGTCTGGCTTGGAGGCACGCTGTGGGCCTGTCGTTTCGCTTTCGGGCCTTCGAGTGCTCCTTGGTTTGTTTTGGGGCTCTGGAAACTCTTGGATGGCTATTTGAGAATTTGAGGCTTTGAGGCCTGAACTTGATGATTTCCACCACTGTCCAACCCCTGGTCTGAAAGCTCCTAAGGGGCGTTGAGACCGTGATGTTTGTGTTTGGCCAAAGCAGAAAGCCACACAAACCCGTGTTTTCAGGCCTGCCAAATAAAATACTACTCACATCCCATTATACTATGGTAGCTTCCTTTTTCTTTTCCATTATCCCTATAAACCACCAATATACTATAGTAGTTTCCATTTGATTTTCCATTATCCCTATATAACCCCAATATAACCCCAATATAACCCTAAGATAACCCATTATATATAATATAGTAGTTTCCATTTTATTTTCCATTATCCCAATATTTTCCCAACAGTTTGCCTCGATGTGCGCTTGGAGGTGAAATGTCTGTCCCCAATAAAGGGGGGTTATATAGGGGATTATATAGGGGACTACTATATGGGTTATTAAGGGGGATACTAGGAGTTTAGACTATAACCCCTATAATCTCCAATATAATCCCAGCTAGTGCAGTTTTTGGGACATGCTGGGGATACTATGGTACCCAATATTTTGTATTGGGGCTATACGGGGTTATAGTGGGATAATGGAAAAGAAAATGGAAACTATAGGGACTATAGGGGTATCTCCAATATAATCCCCGTTTCCATTTCATTTTCCATTTTCTTTTCCATTTGATTCTCCATTATTGGTAATCTATAAAAGTGGTTTCCATTTGATTTTCCACTATCCCTATACCCTAATATTACCCCTACGGTCAGTTTTTGGGACGGGATGTTGGGGTTCCAGGTTGGCTTTTGTTTGGCTTGGTGCGCTTTGGGGTGGGGAATTTGGCCTAAGGTGTGCTTTGGGGCTGGGCGTTTGGCTTGGGGGTGCGCTTTGTGGCCGGCGTTTGGTTGCGAATGGTTGGAGGTGGCTGGCTAGATTTCTGCGCCGTTTTCCTGAACTGCATCGCTGCGCCCAGCTACATTTCTGCGCCCAGGTTTACAAGTGATTGAGGGACCGGGATTTCAGGCTTATGGTGTAGCAGACTGGGGCCTTATGTCTGTCGTCGTCGGCCCTCGCCCACTATCATCTCCGGCAGCAAACATGGGCATTCTCAGGACCGTTGTCATCAAGAGCCTGCTGAGGCCGCCTGCTGAAGCCCATCCGTCGTCATCCTTACCCTCTGCATAGGCCACCACAGGTTTCGAATAACCACAACTATCTAGGCCTTTGCCCGCCATTTTCCTGTGGCGGACTTAGACTTTTCCCTTGTTCCCCAAGGTCACGCATGCAGGTACTTCATGGCAGGTGCATGGTTGCGCTTGCGACCGCCTGCTGCCGACTCTAGCCCTGCCGAACCATCCCCCCAGAACAAGGGTAGGCCCTGGTGGTTGAAGCTGCAATACACAGAGATCAAAGAAATGTACATGTTCAAGAGACTGTAGAAAATACTATCAAGCCTGCTATCCCATAGTTTCCATATCTCAAGGACTCGAAGACCCAGTGGCGGGTCCACACAGACCTATCTGGAAAAGAGCGGGTGTGGTGGGATGGTGGGCTTGAAGCCCAAAAACCCTAGCCACTCTTCTCGTAAAAAAGCCCAAAACCCGCAACCATTTTACACCACTTCCGATGAGATTCTCCAGTCCGCATCACGTCGAGCATCATGGAGTTCACGTCCATCACCTTTCAGGGCTCTGGTTCAAGAATTCGATGCTACGATAGGCTGGTGGGAGTCCTCATAGAATCCTTTGTCAGAACAGCCCACCTGGAAGCGCATGTTCCCAACAAAATCAGCGACGCCTGGCGCCAACACGGACAGGTCTGGGCTGACGAGCTTGGAAATAGGCGCGTCCTTCGCGGAGGGTTCATAGTTCAGTGTCTGCGTAAGATTTAAAAGCCTAAGGCAGGACCTGTCTTGGCTTTAGCTAAAGCTAAGTATGTCCTTCATGGAGGTGCGCTTGTCTCCGGAATTCCAAGCATTGAAGTCATAGTCTGGAAATGCAATCTTGACCGGGTCCAGGTCAAGAAAGGTGGGATCTGGAGTCCACCCAGAAAAAGCGCTGTTCACTTTTCCTTGGCAATGACACATGTTTCAAGACCAGAAGCGAAGTCAATCTTCTGCAAGCACGGCATAGGTTTAAGTCCAATCTTTTCACTCCTTAACGTGCCAAGGGCAAGATAATGCCTCAGGGTGTTACCCACCCCTTGACAGCATGACCGAAATAGTCCTTAGTCTCTATCTTGGCTTCAACTATTCCTTCGCAAATGGAACACAGCCCAAGTCTCTCGGAAGCTCTCCGTACTCTTTTTCCACTGCGACTGCCAGTGGCATACTGAAGAAGGTTGCCTTCTGCATAATCTCGTCCAAGCTCCATCCAGAACCTTGATGCCCAAGCTGAATCGAGAACTATAGCTCCCAAAAACACATTGGGGCTTTATGGGCATCGTTCATGGGTGCCACCTCGAAACTCCATTGGCCACTTGAGCCTGAAAAGGTATACCCCGGTATATCCTAAGCCCGGAAGATCCTTCATGAAACGCAAATTCCGCTTGTCGCGTCGCAACTTTAATTCCCCCGCCAAGGGCCTGCAAACAGCGCCAAACCCTAGCTCCCAGTCCCTCGAGCCGTGCCCCTCAGAGATAAAAACTCTAAGTCAAAAAGCTGAGGAACCTCCAGTCAAGTAAGGCACACACATTGAGGAGTTGCTTCTGCATGCAGGAGCCAGCCAGAAGTAGCCGTCTTGGCAAGAGGCTTCCGGATGCTTAATGGAAGTACATAAGATCATCATGCCAGCAGCAAAATTATATCAGCTGTGAACTAAGTTGGTACACTTCTAGGGGTGTAAGGCTTCCATAAGGTTTCGCGGGGACGCAGCAAGAGGCTTCTATCCTGTTGCAACATGTCGGAATTCTGTGGAACAGACACTTACTCTATGTATACATGCTTTTGCATCAATAAATGAATAAATAAATATGTACATATATATATATATATACAGAAGCCCCTGTTTGCAAGCTTTCTCAACACACCTAAACACTAAATCCCTAGATCAACCCAGTTTCCATTTCATTTACAATTTGTAAAAAATCCCTGCATATCCCTGTGCAATCCGCCTATACAACCCTGAGCCCTAAATTCGATTGGCTTTGCTGGCCTTGGCAGTTGGCCACGGTTTTGTTGTCAGCAGTCTGCCGGACTCCCTCCTCATCTCCTGAGTTGGGATTTCAAAAGGATCTTGAAGGGACTTTCCAGGGATTTTCATGAGGTTCTCAAGGGCCAGGGAATTTTCCATGTAATTCGTGAAGGATGTACAGTGGATTTGCCAGGAACTCCAAGAGAATTAAACGGAATATACATACAGGGTTCAGTGATACACTTGCCTTAAGATAGGGACGAAGTCATCAGGACAGTGCTGTAATGGTATGATAGCTATGGGGTCCTTTCTGGGGGGTTGGGGTAACAAAACCCCCGCTTAGGTCTATGATATTTGGGTGACTCACGCCACGGAAATCATGAAAAAAATGCAGTGGGCATCATCAACGTAATTTGTAAAAAGAACCTGGTAGCAGCCCTGCTGAGTAAGAACAAGCTTTTCGACCTCGACGCAGTCATCGTGGCAAAGCCCTGTATAACAGTCCCTATATTCCCTGCCCCACTTCCCCCTAAAAACATGAGGACTGCTAGATGTATCCCTATATATCCCTCTATACCACTGACTATACCACCCTACGGATCTGTATGTTGAGGCGCCTGTAATCTGCAGGTAGATCTCCATCGCCGGAGATGAAGAGGCCAGGGTTTCGTTGCAGGGCTTGACGTGGCTTCCTTGCTTGTCCCATGATGTCTCACTGCTGTTTGTGTACAGCTTCTTTGAAGTGCGGGTTTCTGACAAAGAGGGGTCGTGATTGTAAGCTTTGGAATATTTCGGGGTCTATCCAGGGACCACTACTTCTAGACCCCCCAAAAAAATCTAGATGCCTCCTCCCTGAATAAGTAAGCTTCGGTTGATGTCGTCAATGTTGTCAAAGAACCGCCACGGCTCACTCCATGATGTGTTCCACCCTCGGTAGAACTCCAGCATCGTTCCTGAGCATTTTGAACTTTGAACACTGGCATAGGAGCTTGGAGCTTTCCAGAAACCATGGCGGAAACTCTCTCCGGCTTGGCCCGTTTCCAAACTACTAGAAACAAAGCCGCCTTTCAGCACTTCTTCAGCTTCAACTTTGACGTCGTAGAGTGCAGAGCTCAAGTTTTGGATTCTCTGGCATATTGGGTTCAGAGTTGAGAGCCCTCGACTTTAAATATGTAGCCAAGCTGAGGAAGCACTCAAAGACACGGACCCTAAAGGCATCTCAGGTACCACTTGTCTCGAAGGCGGTCCGTTGTACCTCCTGTTCTACTGCGACAGTTCGAGGTACACAGTTTCGCGTTGCAGGAGCTGAATGCACTTCGGTGTACTTTGAAATATTTAGAAGCTTCCGGTCCGCTGAACGAAAGCTGGGAACTCATGTATATCCCTAAACCTAACAGGTCCTGCGTGACAAAAGTGGATATCTGACCGCTGTAGCCCATGCTGCCAACCTAGGTCAAGTTCGGATGCTTCAGCCGCCCGCTTTAAGTGCAAGCTGCCATATTGCAGAAGGTCCATAGCGTGAAGTGAAACTGGTACGTGGAGGCTCACAGATGAGGCAATCGTTTGTCAAGCAGACACCCGTGCACACCTCAAGGTACGTGGAGTCTGATTAAGGTTCCCTAAGGGGCCAAGCGACAATGATGGGCGCCATGGAAGGGAACCTGAACTGAAGGAATCGTGGCTTCAGGGGTGCAGGCTCTAGGTTTTTTTGGGCTTAAGCTTTCACCCTTTTGGGTGAGATTGTTTTGTGTTTGGGGTATATGAATGCTTTGAGGCCTGGGTTCGTTCATGCTTCACCGCTACATACCGCGTCCAACCTCTCATCCTGCAGACAACCTTCAACAGTATAAGCCCAGAAAGCCAGGAAACTTTTTTCGAGTCTCAGCTAACTCAGTTGCAAAGACTTCGGTCCAGGATTCCAAGTTCACCTTGGCTGCCCTGCGAGATTTCAGGGAGTTAAGGCATCCAAGGGTCATGGAGTTTGAGATTCAGGTCGTTGCATGTAGTTGCAGAGAGATACAAAAGCGCAAGCCCAGACTTTCTGAAATTTTGCAACCGAGTCGCGTGATGGTAGGTCTGCCTTGGGGGGGTTCAAAGCGTGTGCTTCAGGTTGAAAGTCAACGGGGATGGAAACCGACACCAACCTCATTCAATAGCTTGCGTATCTTTTCATAAACGTCCGTTCTACACTTCTGTTGTTCCGGGAATCCTGTAAAACCGTCCTCTGTGTGGATAATGTTAGGTGAGCTTTGCTGCCTATACGTGGGAGAATGCTTGTGTGTGGACCCCGCAGATTGGACATGAAATGCATACATCATTGATAGACCTACACAATGCATCTAGGACCATAATGTTCACAACTATTTAGGCTTGAACACTACCCTACACCTGCCCTGTCCCTAAGAGACCCAGTCGCATCGGTCCGCATCCGTGATCGTCGGTCACACTCAGTGGGCTCCTGACTGATGTGAATGCCCTCAGAAAATCCAGCTCTCCGGCTTTTATGGAATGTGGCTGGTCCCGAAACTTTCCAACCCCTAAACCCGCAACCTCAAACCTTCAACCGCTTAACCCTAAACCCCTGAACCCTAAAGCCTAAAACCCTACACCTTGAAAACCATGAGATCTGTCCCAGGTTCAAGCAACCTGCCAAAGCATAGAAGGCATTCAGACTGCCGGGCCCAGGGCCAGTCTCCTGGGATGGCTTAGGGTTTAGGGGTTTAGGGTTTGGGAATGTTTGGGATTTAGGGTTTGGGAATGTTTGGGATTTAGGGTTTGGGATTTAGGGTTTGAGGTTTAGGGTTTAGGATTTGGGGTTTAGGGCTTAGGATTTGGGGTTTAGGGCTTAAGCTTTGGGGTTTGGGGTTTAGGGTGTGGGGTTTGGGGGATTGTGAATGCTGATGCTAGCATCATTACTACTACTGTTCCTGTGTGTGGGCCAGTCCATGTTTCCCATACGATCACCGGACATGGGTTCTTTTTTTGGAAGCCCTAAACCCTAAACCCTATTCAGGACTATACTAAACTACCAGAGGGACCCCGAGGTCCACCGTTGATGGTCCCTTGGAAACCCTGAATGTTGATAGTAGCTCATATACGCTATAGCCTAAACTCCTAGTATCCCCCTAAAAAGCCTCTATAATACTCCCCTATATAATCCCCATGTAACCCACTTTGAGGAGTTTAGATATAGAAAAAAAAAGGGTCCCCTTGAAGGGGATATAGGGGTTATAGAGGGCGCATTACGTATATGTAGGGCTTGGCTCATAGCTGGTTTAGGAGGACCCCCCCTGTGATAGTGGTATAATTTAGAAGACCCTAATATAGTCCTTATTATCCCTTATAGTCACTGTTACTGGGTGCCATGAGCTTTTCACATGGTGGTTTCCCAAAAATTAGAGTACCTTTTTGGTGTCTCAAAGAGAATGATTGAAGTCAATATGGGTCCCCATATTTTGAGAAGCCCCCACATCTAACTTTCTGAAAGCTCGATGTGGATGACTAACTACGCTTCAGGCATGCTGCCTCGGAGGCACTACCAAGATGATTTTTGGACAATCCCAGATATATACCCCAGTATACTATACTAGTTTCCATTTTCTTTTCCATTATCCCAATCTAACCCCTAAATAACCCTATACTATAGAAACCTTTATATTATAGTAGTTTCCATTTTCTATTCCATTATCCCTATATGGTAGGGAATAAGAATAAGAACCCCAATCTCTTCTCGGCTCGGACTTTAACTATGCTCCAACAATCAAACTGCTCAATGCCAGGTCCAAGGTTCAGTAACATTGTAGCCCAGCCGCTCCTGCACAGGGCTCGGGCACGACGGGGCAAGCACCGGGAACGGGAGTTGTGCAATCATTTTCAGAAAGAGCCCTTCAGGCTAAGTCCTGAACTCCATCTAATATGAAGTGCTCAAGGAGTTTTCAAGACACGTCCATTGAACCAAGATTCCAATCCGGCACATCTGTACCTAAAGCCTGTATCATAGTATCAGTGTTCGCGCCCTGCTGGAAGGCATGCACTGGGGAGAGTGGTTCTGGGCTTATGTTGCACGCTTGTGTTCGGCTTATCCTCATTTCATGCCTCCCCTGGGCCGCATACAGCCCCTGAAAACCAACGCCTCGAGCCCCTAAATGCTCGACCTACCATGCCGCAGCACCAAATCCTAAACTCCAGCTCCTCTATGAGGATGTGAGCCACGGCACTGGTCACATAAGCTGCTTCCCAATCCTAAGTTGGACGGAGCTTAAGCGCGTTTTGATGCACGTGTTGGTACCGTGGGGCTCGCATCATGAGCATGCAAGGCTCGTCACATAGGGAGTAGTACAGTACGGCCCATTTTGCAAAGATCAGAATCTTCCATTGCAGCGCGAAGTAGGCCAATAAAGCTGGTCTGGATTAGACCTTCCCAATAGAGTTTGGAAGGAAGTGGCTTGTTCATGCCCCAAGCCACCTGCAACGTGCCACTTTCAATCAGTCTGCGTGGTTGATGGCAAGTAGACAACCTAGTTAAAATGCCCAAACCTTCGAGCCCTAAACTTCGTCAACACTGTAGTCCCCGCTATATGTCCCATGTCCCATAACGCGCCACAGACTCGTTGACCCAAAGGCCAAGCGGATACGATGCATCAGTTGATGGGCGGAGGTTGCGCCTCTGGCCTGCGTAACACATCTGGCACTGTTTGCATTCTGACCCAAATCCTTTGTACTAGTGAGGTTGCCGTAGACATGTTTTTTCATTTTTTAAATGGCCGTTCTATCTTTATTTGGATGGTTATCAAATGGCTGGGCACTCCGCGCGAGTGATACATCCCGCCTGCAGGCAGCGCATCTTCCAAACCTGTTCCATGGCTTTCCGCAGGATGGTGGCTCGGGGTTGATTTTGGGGGCAGGAAGCGCTTTCAGTTTTGGAGTAATTCGGTCGGGTCGCAGCGCATGAGGGGTTCCTAGGCCCTCACCGGCAGCTATCACAACTCCGATGGCGAATACAAGAGCTTTATCTGTGGATAGTCGAAGCTAGTTAAGGGAAAGAGCCGTCTATGCTGTAGGCTCCTTCGAAATCCCTCTTGGTAGGTTTATGCTAACGTATGGTAGACTCCTATCTGGTATGAACCGTGTGCGAAATTGGATTTCCCCCCGAAGATAGGATCCTGTGCAAATTGGATAAGGGTCTACGCGCAAAACATAGGCCACATCCCAAAACCTACGGGGACTTTTAACCTAGCAATTCCAATATCAATTTCTAAGCAAAGAAGCCTACTATTCTAGATACATTGAAGGATCAGGTAAGTCAATCTTTCAAATCATTTCATGTCAATGCCGGGAAGCAAGTTTGCTCTCCGAGGACACCGTCCACCAGAAACAAGTAGAGAGCCCAAGTGGGCAGAATGCTCCGCAGGCAAAGCATGGCTGCGAAGCTCCATGCTCTATCCTCTTCAACGATTAAGTTTTGCAGTCATTGTAGGACAGTAGGCCAAAGCCTAGTAGAAGTCCCTACGAAGGAGATGGAGGCCCTCTTTGGGAAACATTGGCCTTGCTCTCTTCAGGAAAATGGTCAGCCCTGCAAGGGAATCACTGCCCGCATGCTGTGACCCAAACGGCTTTCCGAGTCGAGGTTTCATGGGATCACGGCAGCCAGAGGAATGAAGGCACCACTACAGTACTTCAGCAGACCATTGGGGCACTTGAAGATGCAGCATATCCCTGTATGCCAACATGCTCGGCAAGTTCCTCAAATGAGGGTACCCCAATATAGACCG
This sequence comes from Symbiodinium pilosum, assembly GCA_905231905.1. Classification (NCBI taxonomy): domain Eukaryota; class Dinophyceae; order Suessiales; family Symbiodiniaceae; genus Symbiodinium; species Symbiodinium pilosum. Next base: position 253,652 of record CAJNIZ010044637.1, on the reverse strand, counting down.
CAGTATATAGGTACCCGGTACCCCCACCAGGGGAAGCACAGTTTTGGGAATCCTCCATATACCGCTATGACGTGCTGTGCCAGAAATCCTGAATCACATTGTGCTGTAGGCCAGCGTTGCGAGGCTTCACAACCCGCACGGGTTGGGCTCCGATTGTTGGCAACCAATTTACTGCATCAAACTCTGGAGCCTAGGTCAACCAGCAAATGCTGTCCAAACTAAGCGCGCACTTGTAGACGTAATTCTGTGCTGCGGCTCTCGTAGCCTACTATCTGATATCCGATATATCCCTTTTCTCAGCACGCTACAGGTACCCTTGGGATGCCTTACGGTGGTAGGTGTACCTCTCGCATAACCTGCCTCAAGCCTGGAAGACGATACATGCCTGACTCCTGCTCCTCTAGTAGTCTAGGGTTTGACATGAGCCCTGGACTAAATTTGTAGTATATCAGTATATCCCTTAATAGGTCCCCCCTAAACCCTATAATTTTGTTCCCCTATAGGTCCCCCCTAACCTAAACCCTAAACCCCTAAACCCTACATAGTCCCCTTTAGGTCCCCCCCAACCTGAATTTAGTCCGTAGCTCACATCATCCCCAGACCTTCCTCGATCTTCTGATCGCTTTCTTTATTCCCAGACCCGTGGGCGGATCTAGAAAGTACATCCCCTTAAGGGTTCCTAGGGTTCGATAGGGTTATATGGGGTTTAGGGTTTAGGGATCCCCTTAAGGTTTCCTCAAAATTACCCAATAGTAGTATGGGGTACCAAATTGGGGGCTCTACTTTCTAGATCCTCCCAGGGGTCTGAGTTATTGAACCTCCTGCCGCCTGAACCGCACGGGCAGTGACTGGGTAAGAGAAGTAAACCAAAGAGGAGGTTCATGTTGGAGACCACATGTAGAGTGGGTCAAGTAGTATTTCAGGCAGTTGAATGACAGGGGGGAGCTATCAGTGCTGACTCGAGGCTTGACAGGCTCCACGTGTGTCAGCAGCGAGAAAGCTCAAAATGTCTATCCCGCATCATCTCCAGTATGCCCTAAGACCATTAATGGATTGCAAGCAGGCCGAATCTCGTTGACTACTCGCACGCCTGCATTCCTCCAGTGAGTAATTTTGGCTCCGATGCTCCCAGCAACTCACTCGCTCCATGCTGCCGCAGCTTTGGCAGCACCATAGGTGCTAAGCTTTGAGGAAGCTTTTGCTGCGATACTAACAACAGTGGTTTTACCAAAGCCGGCCCTAATCTGTCTCAATGTCTTGCAAAGTTTAACATGATACAGTCCAATTTCAAGCCCAGCGGGCACAAACACCTGGAGGTTTCAATCCGTCTTTCGCTGCCAAGGCAACAGTTTGGACTCTAGACCCGCATCCTATCGGTTCTGGTTTCCAGACAGGCAGAACTCCTCAAGCTAATCCGCTAGCTAGGGCTCCATTGATGCTCAGGAAGCGCATTGAGGCTCCACCAAGCGCTTCACCTGGAGGTCCAGAAGGCAGTTTTACAAGGGTCCTGAAACAAGTCTTGGGGAACATTTGACGCCAAGCTGGATCATTCAAGATTAACATGGGCAGAAAGGGATTGCATGGTGCCCCGGAATCGCTAGAAGAGCATGCGAATGAACAGCACTTCCTGAAACTGACACATCCCATTTCTAAAATGGGAGCTTCTTCAAGGTGGACTCCAAGCTCATACGCCCGACAGAAACATGATCCGTACTGTAGGGAATCCAGAAAAGGGACCCATAGTGTTGAGACGCAGGAGTTGTATTGCAGCCACCTCCACGCCGTTGTTCAGAAAGTCTCGCAAGACCTTCTTGTACCTCGGAGCTGTAGGGTTTAGGGTTCAGGGTGCTCATATGGTCATGAAAAGGGAGGATTGCCTAGTAGTGAGCCTGCATAATTCCCCATACCCACCAAACCCATGCCCTCATCGAAGTCCAAGGATCATGAAGCCTGCCAGCACCAGCCACAACTTGACAATTGATCAACAGATTTGAAGCACAACCGTCCTCAGCGAGAATCAGGACTACAGGCCTCCCTTGTAATTCAACATGACTTGCTGTGTGCGCACTAAAAGGCAATATGTAATGAATACCATGCCCTCATGAACCCCTTAACCACCAAACCCTAAACCCACAAACCCATAAAACCCAAAGCCCATCTCGAAAAGCAGCAATTTCCAGTTGGCCTGAGGCCCGCGCATCGGTTTGGTTCCACCACCTTCTGAGCAGTAGCCATTTGCGCCTTCCTGTGGAAAGCTCTGCATTCCTTCTGCTAGCTGCTAATGACTTCCTGCACCGCTGAAGAGCGATACTTCCTTGTAAAATCAAACCGGGTAAGGTTCAATCGCTGCTATAAAATAGAGGGTTGCAAGCAAAACTGAATTTAACATCTGTTTGTGATTCGCGGTCCTAGACCTCCTTCTCTAAAGCTACAACTCAGACTGAAATCTTCACAGACACCTTAGCGGAATTTCTCGAAATCATTCCCTATAATCCCCGCCCCCTCCCGTTTTATTCCTGTTTCTGAGAAACTCCCTTATTGCCCATGGTTTGTCCTCGCCGTCACACAGCCCGGAAGTGTAAGGAGCCTCATGCTGCTTAGCAGGGAATTGGGAAATGGAAAACAGATTGGAAACTACCATATAAATTTGAATGTGTGGCATTTAGGGTCAGGGCTTGTCTTGATACAGTCTGCCAAGAGTGGTGTCAGTGGTGTGCAACAGGATTCAACAGGTTGTTTGGGGTTTAGAATAACACATGCAGCGCATATGCTGCTAGGAGACGTAGGTTTACAGGAAGTCATTACAAGCCATCCTGCAATCGTGGCTTCCTGATCATTCGTAGGGCATGGGGGCATGCAAAAGAACGTGGAAAAACTACTATAGAATTGGGATTCTATTGGGGCTACTGCTACTATAGGGATCCACTCCGCTGTTCCCCACTCACAATCAGCAATGTGATGGGGACATTCTACAACAACTCTCGACATTGCTCAGATAGAGAGGAGAGGCCTCAAAGCCACGCTGATACATGAGGACAGTTACTTCTACAACAAAACCAGGCGATTCTAGGCTGCTCTTGCGAGAAGCATGTTTAGACGTAGCAAACTTATCATACGAATCAAATGGTAGGATGAAATTCATTTCTATTTGAGTAGTATTAAGTTGCTTTAAGTCGGAAGCTTACAAAATGCGAGTCTGCCTTGTGCCCTGCCCAACGACTAGCTTTTTTGAAGGTTTGCCGACGTCACCCTGACAGAGGGGAGTCAGAATTCTCAGACATGCCCTGGCCTGAAGAAAATCCATAGGAGCCCCACAAGACCCATACATGCCTCACAGGCCTTATCTCTCAAATCCGGATTCCATAGCATACTCAAAGCTGGGATATGATCCTTGGTGACCCCGAAGCTGGACTTATACTGTTGAGAAACGCCTTAACCCAAACTACAAGATGCATCTAGCATCTAGCCCATATATGGAAGTCTGCAAATCCCAAATACAATTATCTAATGCCCTCATATTCCCCTACATAGCAATCTTGATTTAGAAGATTTTCGTGCTGAGGGGAGACCCTGGCTTGCTGCAAATTTGTGAGTATGAATCCTTAGAATGGGGACTGTATCATTGGTTTGCAGAACCCTGTACCCAATATTGAGCCATGCCCATAGAAGTCAGACGGTCAACCTATAGAAACCCAGAGAAGCTTCGCAAAGCCCCATTTAATTTCTCCAAGAATCCCCACATTCTTTTTCAACTACAAAAATGTTTCAGTCAAAGCCCTCTGAACATCGTTCTCACAAACTGGAACTTGTCAGGGAGCTGTAGAGAACTGCTGTCTCATCTTTCTTGAACAGCCTAATCCCTACAAATACTCTCCATAATTTTGGCGTGCAGGTCATTTTCTACCTGCTTTTCCACTTCGTTTGCCGTCATGTAAAGGAAAAGTCTTGCCGAGTGGCCCCTGGCTTTCCATCGAAACTCGGGCGAGTGAGGTCTGCTAGGACCTGGACCTTTCGAAGGAGCCCTTGGGGTGTGAGTATGCAAGGACGGGAAGGCTTCACCGCGCACTGCTAGTTCAGGATTGACTATTCAAGGTTGGCGTGAGGACTTTCGGGGTCTGGGGTTTCAGCCATCTTCTCAAGGCACACATCCATCCGTGTGACATCTTGCCAAGCACGAAGGAGAGGCCAGTGCGATCTTGGGCCTGCGTACAATCTAAATGCTTCCGCAAGGCGTACTTCTGCTCCTGCTCCTATCCTATACAGCGCTTTTGATATGGTGCTCATCAAAACTAGCTCGTCCAATCATGAGGCCGTTGGATCAAGGCCAATCTTAGCAGGCCTGAGTTGAGGGGCTGTTCTCCTTCGTGAAGATGGCCGTTTCCTGACGCTGGAACAAATATCAGATTTGATTCGACAAGCTCCTAAACGCCACAGGTGCAAATGAGCAAGGTCGGTCTATCTACCTGCACCTGCAGCCTTCACCATTCTACGTCGAGTTTGCCAGCAAGTATGCGGAGCAGAGGGAAGATCAGATGAGCTACAGTCAGTATTTCCTGCAGCGTCTTATGGACATGTGTTCCTTATCAGGGACGATATTGGAAGTATACTAAACTACAAGAAGGACCCCTATGTTCACTGCTACGGGTCCCTTAATAAGGCTAATATTGACAGTAGATCATATTGCCAGGAGCAGAGAGTAACGGCCAGAGTATTGCCTAGCAGCTAGCATTGCTCCAGCTCGTGGCGCTCGGAGCAATTGCAAAGATGCATCCGTCATGCCTTGACACAGAAGTCGTACACCAGACCGATCACCACCATCCTCACAGGAAGCTCTTCAAAGACATGCTCAAGGAAGGAGGGAATGCTACAAAGGACCTGTGGCAGGAGAAGGGAGAGAGGAATTCAGGAGGCTGAGATAATTTGACGTCCGAAACGTGATCTTGGCACATGCCCAACTATGCCAACTCCAAGCGCTTTCTTTCAATCGATGAACACACTAGATGAGTGTGTTCAAGACCAGCCTAAAACGATGGGCCCGAAGAGTAGGATTCCTGATTGAGCCCACCAAGGCAACCAGAGCAGTGCGTCTGCCTGGATTTCTTGTCTTTCATCTCCTTCTTTCGCTGTCCTTCTTTCTTTCTTTCTTTCTTTCGCTCTCTCTCTCTCTCTCTCTCCCGCTGCCGAACTAGGCAGTTCTCTAACTAACTCAGAACTAATCCCTGACGGGTAGCACTACCAAGGTCCCAAGGGTACCTAACAAGTTCGCTGGGTGCTGAGCCGGCAAAATTCCGGGCCCCCAAAAGGGGGTCACTGTGCTGCGCCCCAAAAACCTGTAAGAAAGGTCAGATTCCCAGTTCTGTGTTTGCTTTACATCATTCGGTAGATAATTTAGGCTGCAAAACGATTGGAACCAGGTTCTTGTGTAATTGGCAAATTTAGTGGAGAGACTTGAAACAATAACATCAACAATGATTCAGGACCCTTAGGTGTCCTGTTGATCTTGCGCTCTGCCAGGATAGACGCGAAGCTACGCCGACCTGGCCACTGGTTACGCACACAGGCGACGGGCACAGACATTTTCATAAGGACTACAAGGATGATTGTGGCGTCGCATTTCGGGGTTGGTTTTAGGAATGGCAAAAGAATCTTCGCTGACATGCTTTCAGAAGGATTGCTCGGGTTGTTGTGACGGCTATCATAGCAGTTGCAAGGATCATTCTAGGGATGGTTGTTGAGATATACACAGGTGAAGTGCGACGATATGTGTTCAAGATTTCAAGCCCTTTCATGTGGTCTATCTTCCTGAACCCGCCGGCCTGGCATAGCTAAAGGGTCAGGAGAAACACAAACCAGAACCTGACCCCCAATTCTAGGGCTGCGGGCTTGGGGGCATCAAGCACTTTGAGAATTGCATCTCAGAGCGATCTTCTGCACCATGTGACACGGCACGGCTTAGTCGGCTGGAGCCATGCTACTGTCAGAGGTGGACCCCTACGCTGCCCCACTAACGTGGAAACCCAATGCGGGGGCGTCTAAAGACCAGTGGGGGGGGCATATGGGGTTTCTGTTAATCTGGCGCATGGCAGGTGACAAGGATTTTGACAACAAGATGGCGTGCAAGAACCTTCAAGCGGCAGAAACGTGGGACAAGTGTGCCCCCAACACTTTGCATGCCATCATGTTAGAAGTACCACTGAATTCTTAGAGTGGAGTCTCACCGCATCTGTTACTGCACTTCTAACCCATCAGCCGTTGTTACTGATCCCTTCTACATATGTTCATGTTCGATACCCTCGCTGGATAAATGAAACCCCCACATGTATGGGCCACTAGAAAGACCAATCAACATCATGCGGTGGTGTGACGGCGGGGGGTGTTGACTATTCCAGGAAGGCCATTATCTGTTTTGATGTCACCCTTCGCCAAGCCTGAGCCGAAGAGCTCCTCCTTTGTGGGGTAGCCTTGCAGCAGCACTTATCCTTTAAGGACTTTAGAGCTAAGATAAGAGCAAGTGGAGGTTGAGGTGTGTAAGGCTTGCGGGGGGTTCAGAAGAAGAGCGCTTGCTGAAAGGGTGGGTTCATGGTATAGGGCTTGGTTGGTCTGCATTTTGCATCTCAAAATCTGGTACTCTTTGGAGGGTCCAGGATATAGGGGGATGGTAGAACTCCACTTCAGCATTGTTGAAGGGTCATTAAGAGACTCTTCTTGTGGCCAAATGCAACCTGGGCAAATCAACAACAGCTGCCCTCCATCCTAAGACCTAGTCCCTAACTTCTCAAGGCGAGCGGAGATCATTTATGTGACTGCTTTGGTTTGAACCGATCCTCTTTTTTTGTTGGCTGCCGGAACTGCTGTTGCAGATATGGCCCTGCTGTTGCGCAAATTTGCCAGACTTGACCTAACTATGGCCACCACTCCTGCACTCCAACCCTGAGTCTTCCAACATGAGCCGTGAACGCCCTTGCCCCCCTGGCATCAGCCGCGATACATTGGACATGATCCCATTTGCCGTGGCATGCGTCATCGCGCGATCTTGGAAGAGCAAAGCCGCCTCACAGGGACTTTCGTTGGACCATCATCCTCCAACCCCTCTCAGGGGGCTTTCTGAGCAGTATGTTGGGATGCATAGGGAACTAGCATGGAAACCCTTTGGGTTTATACTCCTCCAAAAAAGGAAACGTAAAGAGCCCTTTTGGGCTGCCATGCTACTTTGGGGCAGTGTACTGTACTTCTCCCTCCTCTCTACAATCACCCCCAGAACAAATATCTCAGTACTTACACATTCTCAGTAGCGCTTCCGAGAGAACATATTTTTGGGATTGGCGTGTCAGGATTTCCAAAAAATGGGCAAGAGCTCTCTAGGCTTTGTAATTTCGGTCTTGCATAGAGTTCCCAAAGAATCCGTCCAAAACGCAAATTAAGGCCACAATGCAAACATGTGTAGCTGCCATGCGAATTCAATGTAAGGTACACCACAAGTCACAGAAACTTTGCTTCGTTATTTCCATTCTGTCTACTATTTCTTTGGCCTCATGTTGGGTGCCCCCAGCTCCAAGTTTGGAACTGGCCGCCGATCCGAGCTCAGAATGCCCCTCAAATGTTTCAGAGGCCATACTTCCAACCGTACATGCTAATTACCTAACTGCCAGTAAACCCTAAGCCGTTAATCCTACACCTGACCAGGTAGCTGTCACTTTCTCTTCCCTTCCCATGCAATGTGTTAATTCCATTTCCATTTGCCTGAGTCTTCCTTCCCTACGGCGCCACCAATAAGAAATCGTCATAAACCCCGAAACCCTAAACTTAATCAGTTTGGGGCTTGGGCCCCCAAAATCCTGGACCCTCAACCCTAACCACTTGTAAGACATTGCTTGTGGGCCCTAAGCACCAAAACCGTAAACCTCTAAACCACACGGCAAGCTAATGTAGCGGCTTAAATAACAACCAATATTTTGTTCCTAGATTCCTTGTATAACTATGGTATAGGGTACCTCAAACAAGCCTCAGAAGAATATTGGTAATAATTCAGGTCCCTTTATTTTGTACCCCACGTAGACCCCGAGATCAACCCAGTTTCCATTTTTCCATTGTCCTTCCCACATGATTTCCCAGTCTTGGGGCTATCATTCCTAACCCTAAACCCTGAAGCCTAATTCCGAAACCCTACCCCCCCCAAGCCTAATCCCAAACCCCTAAACCATTTTGGGGCCATCTAGGCCCGCACACCAAGTTTCGGGCCTGTGGCCTGACTCTCCTGATCCTCAACTCGCATGGCGCCTGGCAATGGGGTGGTCCTTAAGTCTCTTTCAAGGGTTTATGCGGGTATGCAGGAACCTTTGGGTGACTCTTGTGCTAGGACTATACTTCTTACAGGTATACAGGACTCCAAATGTTGAGAGGTAATCAGATTACGATGATGTGGGGATTCTTACGATTCCATGGAAGGATGGAAGGAGGTGGGATTGGGTGAGGCTCAGCCTCGTGTTGGCTGTGTTGCTCGCATGTCATCAGCAGGTCTTTCCTATGTGCCCCAGAAACAAAATTTCTTGGCAAAAGGACCATCAGCGTCTTAAAGCCTCTCTGAAGTTCACCGCTCAGAATTCGCCCGCGGATAATGGGGAACAGAACCCCAAGCGGACCCAACCATACCATGGGCGACTCCGGTTCACAACGCTGATTCAATCCACGCACGCCTCTAAACGTTTCACAACTGCCAAGCACTTCGTGCTGCAGGTATATGCAACATGCAGTGTCACTTCCATCAATGATGAAGCTTGCAGGTGCCAAAGTATTCTTATGCCATGTGATAGTCGGACGAATACACCAGACCCCAAACTGGTATCCCGAAAATTGGGATTGCTGTACCACCCTAAAGCCTATAAACCCTGACTCCAGCTTTGGTTGATCGTGGCCTTCCAATGTTTCCCGGTGCTCCATGGCGCTGAATGAGTCGTACTTGCGGTGGAAACCCTTAAAGACGACCTCCACCTCCAAATTAAACATCTGGGGCTTAGGGTTTGCGCATGAGGATGAGGGCTGTCATTTTGGGCTCAGTGCTTGGGAAAATCTCTTTACACATAGCTCCCCTTAAAGAGGCCCACAGTCCTGCGCGCATGTATGGTTTTGGCGTGAGGCCCGGCGTCCCGGGAGTGCCTTGGCCCGAAACATACAGGCTTCTTGCCGTGCATGAATCTTAACTTTCAAGCAAGATCCCAAGATTTGATTCTTACCAGCCTGATGGTAACCACCACTACAAGCAGCAACAAGAATATCTGGGAACAATTGAGCTCAAGAAAAGGAAATATTGCTCCAGGGCGTTGACTTACTACGTGATGCTTCAAAAGAGGAAACCAGGCTGCGATGACATTCCGCGGCTACGATACTGTCCCCATCCCTCAGAAATCTATACAATGCTTTCACCTGCTCCCTGCTACGGGGTGGGAGATCAAAAAAATGTATATTGGCATCAAAAAAATGTTCCCTTTCATCAAAAATTAATCCGCGCATCAAGAAAAATCATTCAATATAAAAAAGCAAACTTAAGTTTCCGAAACTAGTGCTACTAGCACCATTGGGCAGCATTCCGGAAAACAAAAAAAAACAGTCTCTGGAGCGCGGTAAGTAACAGCGTCTGCTACTTTTGGAACATTTCATACGTTGTATAAAGTACAGCATTTGCTCGAGCTGGAGCATTTCAGATGGTCTAATTTGTAGCATTTTCTGGGCCTGAAGCGCTGGTCGTGGAGCGGAGCGCTTCCAACGCTGCACATTGCACTTTTTGCTGGTCCTGGAGCATTTCCATTGCCGCAAAATCCCTTGGAGCATTTCCGATGCTTTAATTTGCAGCGTTTGCCGTTTTTGGAGCGCTTCAAATGCCGCAATCTGCAGCGCTTGCTGGTCCCGGAGCACGTCCAACACTGCGGATTAGGTCCTGGGAAGGCACAAACGCTGTGAATAGCAATGCCTGCTGGTCTTGGAGTTGGGATTTCAGGAGCAATGTAGTCTGGTCTTCACTTATCGTGCCATGGACCCCAACATCTCAGCTGCGGCTTTACAGCATTGCAAACTGAATTTCTTCAAAGTGGACCAGGATCAGCAAAAAGCAGCGTTCCCTCGCCCTCAAGTTTTGCAGCTGCGAGCGAGCAAGCAGGTGGGTGGACTCCATGGGTCAGGGCGCCGGAGCATTGTGACTTGGGAGTCGCTCCTAAAAGCACGCCGGAGTGCAGAAGGACAAGCCGACTGTACTCTCGCCGGGTGCCATGTGGCGCATTCTCGACGAATCCTTTTTGCAGGCTAATTCCTGCCCTTTTGGGGGCCTGTGTGCACAGCCATAAAGACTAACTGCCTAAGCGTCACAGCGCCGTGGCGGCGTGTTCAAGGCCTCAGCTTGAGACCGATTGAACCGTGTACGCTCACATTAGCCGCAACATGGATACAGGAAGCCATAAGGTCAGGGCCTGGGCCCCTTCAGGACTGGGCGGAACCTGCGCAGCCAATGGCAACTACCCCCCAGCTAGTCTTCTGGAAATTCTACTTAAGGCGTGCGCTGGCCCTTTCACTGCGCACTAGTCATGTCTTGCGTGCACAAAGGCAGCGCGGTTGAGGGTCTTATGGGCAGGACAGCACCATCGTCGCCGTCCTGCGTGGGCAACAAGCAAAAACCATTTAAATGGCTAGTTCGGAGAGCAGATGCTTACGTCGTACTTGTTCCATGTCGCAGGTTTTGAGACAAGTCATTTATACAAGGTTTGGATAGAAGTCAATTCTACAAGGTCAGTAACGGTTCTCAGATTCTGCTCGGGCCTCGGCTGCGCTATCGCTTTCTTCCTCTTCTGGAGGCGCCATGTTGCCTGGGTCCCCTGCACTTGTGGCCTGGACAGTTACAACATTGTCACGACGCCTTCAGAACTCGCTCGACTCTGGCCTCCGAGGCGCAGTCGTCTGACTCCTGCGTTGCGCTGACGCCAGCAGCAGGGGCCGCGTACTCTCCTGGTCTTCTTGCGCTGCCTGTCTCGGCGCCTCATGTTGGGCCACCGCACTTCTGCTCTGGGCCTCAGATGCAAGCTGCGTTCAAAAGCTATCTAGCCATGAAATACACATACACACGCTTGCCATCCAAGATCTGGGCCTGGGCAGCCTTTTTGGACTCGAAGCAAGAGTCCAGCGGGGACTCTGGGGAACACGGCACGCAGGGAGGCAAAATCCAAATCCAGCAGCTCAGGAATGCCGATCTGCTCAGCGGCAAAAAGGGGCAGAAAGTTGGCGGCGTTGCAACCCTCGAGTAGGCCTTTGCTGCTGGGCGCTGCCTTAGCACGGTACCGGTGCGCAAGGGCTGACGGAGTGCCCGTGCTGGGTAAAGTCTCGGGCCCAGGGAGAACCATGTTGACCTCGGCATGTGTTCGGCAGGCTCGGGAGTCTGTTTGCGATGCGGCATGTTGGCTTGAAGGAGATGTGCTTGAGTTCAGCAAATGCGACGAGAGCATGTTCGCAGGAAACATGCAGGCAGAAGCTGCTGCAGAAGGCGCAGACCGCTTTTCCACAGTTCGCCTCTATCACAGCAAGGAGGGCCCGAGCCGTGCCAGGTGGGACTGGCTCAGCCGCTTCGTCCGGTGTTTCAGACCAGGCACCAGTCTCTTCGTCATAAGACGTAATGGTACGCATCATGGCAAAGTAAATTGTGTCGCTGCTGCGGAAAACGTCAAAGGCACCGCAGCGGTGAGGCGGACGCGCGGCACTCTGCCGTAAGTGAGTCCCCAAAGCACGAAGCGATCAGGAAATGGCTCCAGAGGGATGTGTTCGGCAGAGGCACACCTTTGGCTTGGAGTTGCTCAAGCCGAACCTGAGAGAACTACCACAGCTTCTGCACCACGGTGTCCAAGGAAGTGCACAGCTTTCCCATGAACTTCTTGAGTTTGCGCCGGTGCCAAGACTCCTGCGCTTGCCCGGCTGGCTACGCTGGAGGCCAATCCACCAATCTGCTGACCAGAGGCAGTCATCCTCGACGTCTGATCCTTCCGGGAGGTCGGCCGGCCTCAACTGGGTAAAGTAATGCTTCTGGATTTTAGCAGAGGCCTTTTTTCCGAGGGCACCTGCAGCTCCAGAGTAGCAAAGAGCAACCCGGCCAGCTTGTGAAAGAATAAGGCAGTAGGCACAGACTGGAGCACGTATATCGTGTGCCGAATGAGAGGCAAAAGTTTTCTGCCGCTGGCCGTGAGATCCTTGTGCAGCGTGCTGAAGATGCCGCTTCGCCACGCAGCAGCTGTTGCCTCGGCAGCCTGTTCTGACTTAGCAGACTTGGTAGTCGCCGCTGGCCTATTGCCAACATCTCAGCTGCGGCTTTACAGCACTGCAAACTGAATTTCTTCAAAGTGGACCAGGATCAGCAAAAAGCAGCGTTCCCTCGCCCTCGAGTTTTGCAGCTGCGAGCGAGCAAG
>CAJNIZ010044637.1:177648-241207 GCA_905231905.1 Symbiodinium pilosum | reverse complement strand
CGGGTGCCATGTGGCGCATTCTCGATGAATCCTTTTTGCAGGCTAATTCCTGCCCTTTTGGGGACCTGTGCGCACAGCCATAATAAAGACTAACTGCCTAAGCGTCACAGCGCCGTGGCGGCGTGTTCAAGGCCTCAGCTTGAGACCGATTGAACCGTGTACGCTCACATTAGCCGCAACATGGATACAGGAAGCCATAAATCAGGGCCTGGGCCCCTTCAGGCCTGGGCGGAACCTGCGTGGCCAATGGAAACTACCCCCCAGCTAGACTGAAAAACTCTCAAGCCCTAAGCCTGCAGCCCCCCAAATCATGACTCTGAGCCCTAAATCCTACATCCCTACACCCCAAAACCCGAAACACCTGACTCCTGAACCCGCTTACAGTCCCTTACGTGGTCCAGCCTGACCGGCATCTACGGCTGCCAGAGCCTAGGGCCAAGCACTGGAGTTGGGCACTTTGGAACTGAACATGAAAAGGTTAAGGGTTAAGGGTTTGAGGACTTTGGGGGCTTTGGGGTCAGGGCACGGGGGTGTCTCTGATAGAGTCGTATATTTTCCCGAGGTTTAGGCCTACAAAATTAAAGTAGCACATAAACAAATGGGAAAGACACAATGTAACATAACATGGAGACTGGGATGGTACAGAGGGGATAGGGGTTGGAAACGTAGGGCCTACAGACCTCTACATTACCGCGTTGCGAAGCTTCTTCGGCATTTTACCACAAGTTTAGGGGTGCCTTTTTGGTGAGCCGCGAGGCGTGCCTGAATTGCCATGAAATCTTGCCCACAATCATGCCTGGTGCCACAATAGCAACAGCTTTCCGTCTCTGCATGCAACAATATTCCCGCCCCTCACCCTACGTTCCTAACATCCACTACTCCATTTCTTGTGAAATGCCAGCCAGCTACGGACAAATGCCAAGATAGGTGGTGAGGACCTACATCACCCTCCAACCTTAGAACCCAACATTCTTACACCCCCTACATCCCAAACGCAAAAAGCAAACCCTGACCTCCCGAAACTTACTGGTGGATAGTAGGGAATAAGATAATATTATCCCTATATAACCCCTATATGATATATTCCCATATTCCCTACTTACCCCCCAGTAAGAAAACCATCAGCACTTACTTCCTTGCCTCGGCCAGTTCTGGGTCGAAGTCGGCGCCGATGAACTCGGAGAGCTGGCAAAGTGGGACCTGCACTTGAGTAATGTTTTTTTTTGGTGGTTAACCCTAGTAAGATTGTATTCCTTATAGAATACTATACCCCAAAAGGAGGATAAAATCTGACTCTATATTGGGTACCATAGTATCCCCAAATAAAATACTACTCACTTGGAGCAACACGGGGGTCTTTACCATGCAGCAGGGAGTAAGATAGGATTTCTACAATTTCAGGGCTTCGGGTATACCGGGTTGCATGCGCTCATGCGGGCTCTTTGCAGTCTTCTAGGCTTCTAGGCTGTGTTTAGGGTGTATCCGAGGTGGAGAAATTCGATTCTGGACATATTCTGTCAGAATTGTGTGGGGCTTCAGGGAAGGAAACTTGATTCTCCACCTGTGACTGCGAACTACAAAACAAAATCCATTTAGGAGTGTTTCTTCATGCAGCCTTTCTTCTTGGACTTCTTTGCAATGCTCGTAGCGCTGCAACCTCCCAAAATACACGGCCTAAAAGGCCATCACCAGTGGATTCCCCTCAACAACCATACTGCCTAGAAACCACCCCTAAGCCCGTAAACCCACCTGAGCTCCAAACCCTTCTGGTTCTGAAAGCCCCAAGACCTCACGAGTTACAATGTGTTGCGCTGCCTTGACCTCGATGGACTCCATGAATTTGCAGAAGGGCGTATCAGGAGCCTGGCAGCTTTGATCTCCCCCCAAAGGACAGGGTTTAGGGCTTAGGGCGGCTAAGGGTTCTTGTTATGAGGATCCCCCCTCCCCCCAAACAAAAGCAGGTGGATCCTCAGCTTCCAGAACTGCACAAGGAAGCTCCGCAGATCTGCCCGTGTTCCAGAGTTTTGCAGTTCGATCCTGCCTTTCAAATGGGCACTCTCCAAGGGCAAGCGGGTGGCAAAGGCTAAACTTCAAGCTTGTTCCCTCTCCTATGAATCATGTTCGCCTGTTCACGTTCCTTTTTTTCCGGAGCAGATTTCTGCAAATAGTAAGGTATTCGAGCCCCAAGAGCTCTACCCAAAAAGTTCCTCTGATAATTTATTGATCCCTGTGATAGGCACCTTACGGACTTGTCACGCTTATGCTCCATGTTGTTCAGAGTGCGGCCGATGCGGTAGACATGCGAACTCTGAAGCAAGCTCGGCGCACCGCTTGGGGTACCACCTGGCCGTCCTGCATCTGGAAGCCTCAGATGCATTTAGAGCTGGTTTTTGTCGCTGCTGTCCCTGTGCTTACCACATCCATTATCAACTACTAGTTTCTCCCTTTATTCACTCAGGCGTGAGCGATGCTCCACACGACATGGAAGTTTGGGTTCTGCACTTCAGCTTGGTCAGTGTGCCACAAGGCATCTTGCGAATGTGTTGGATACTTGCTCATCGGTGCATGACCTACAAACAGAGACCCCATTCCTGTCTCTGGGATGGCTCCAGTCCAGAGCCAAGACTCTTTTGATGTCTCTCTTTTATTGACAATCCGGCCTACTACGCATGTGTCCGCGCCTGCAACGCGTACTATAAAGGCGTAAACAACTACCAATAAAAACTTGAGGTGTGATTGAGATACCCTGTATATGCCATAGTTGCACAAAGATTCTGGAACCATAATTTTGGAAATTATCAACCCTCTACGGCAGCAGAAATTTCCACCATGAACGCAGCTCGGGGGCTGCAGTGGCTCGGAAACTCATTCACATACCTGGGAATGGCGAAAGTGCGGAGAATACATGCTCTGTTCAGATTTCGTACGCTCTAATAGGACATCTCAATCAGAGCCATGATTGCCCAATGCTACCGAGGGCACCCAGATTTCTGTGAACGTAGAACCCTTCGAAGAATCCCATCCTAAGCCCCGTGAGCCCAAAAGCGCGCCTGGCGTTTGCAGTTCCCTCGTGGGTATCTTTCTGGTTGTCGCACTTGTCCTGGCAAGAAAGCTCTCACCATTTTGGGCTGCTTGTGTAGCGGATGCCCAGACCAGCAAGTACCACTGAAGCCACCCCCTTTTGCGAACTGCCTCAGGATCTTTGCGAATCTCATGCTGACAGCGTGTATACGCACGAAAATCAATGTTGCAGGAACTCAGGGCGTGCTGCAATACTGCGTGCTGAAAGAAGGATGCAGGCACCCTGCGCGGTTCGTTTTCAAAGGATGTAGACCAACAGTCTGTCTGTTCTAGCTGGTATCTTTCGCCTTCGGTACAGCCAAGCAATCTCATGGAAGTGGTTCATTATCTTCACATAGTATTGTAGTTATTACTATTATCACTGATCACGACATTCTTGCCTGTATAGCTGCAAGTCTCCAACTTCCCCCCGACTGATCTGCACCATGCGATCTCGTGCGAGTTCGTGCACCACAAACTTCTCTTGCGTGCGATGAAATGCGATCTCATCTCCAATCTCATCTCGTGCGCACACTCCGCCCCGACCAGATTAGACCAAGTACGGCCTGAAATCATGATTGTCATTAAATTACTGTGCGTACACCACTACTACTACTACTACTACTACTCCTACTCCTACTACTACTACAACAACAACAACAACTACTACTACTACCCCTACTCCTACTCCTACTCCTACTCCTACTACTACTACTACTGCTACTACTGCTGCTGCTGCTGCTGCTGCTACTCCTGCTGCTACTACTACTACGACGACGACTACGACTTCTTCTACTACTACGACGTCCTAGGCCCCTGTACCTTCCCCATCTTATCTTCTATATACATAGTTCAGTACCCCAGAAAAGGGGTATGACATAGGGTTTTTAGGTGTTATGGCACCTAGTCCAACATGTCCTCTCCAGCGAAGCTGCAGTGATCGGAAGGGTGAATGTCTTTGCTGGCAATGATGGTGGCGCCAGCATCCTCAGCACATTCAGCTGCTCTGATGATCTGACTTTCTGCGAGGATACCAGGAAGTCTACCTGAAGCAATAGTACTAAGAAAAATGAAGTCTGAGTCTGCACTGCTGGCTGTTGCTGACATTGCCTTGTGTGAAGCTCACAGGCCTATGACGTAAATCAACCAACTGACATAGCCCATCCTGCCGCCTTGCCCAAACCGTCCAACCAAACTCCATCTCTCGCACTGTATGAAAACAGAACTGGCCTTTGGTTCGCTGGGAATGAAGGAATATGGGCGAAATTCATGTAGGGACCGCGAATTTGATAGGAACCCCGACATGGGCACCCACATTTATACTGATTTAGACCAATCCCCATCTAGAATCTAGGGCCTTTAGGTGGGATCCTTAATGGGGACCCTTGTAGCTTATTGTGGGTAAAATGGGTACTACCTGGTTATATAGAGGATATATAAGGCCTATATAGGGTCCCTCCTCACAACCTGTGATAGAAGCATAACCGCAGTTTGGCAGACCAAGGCTCTGCAGCTTTTGATATCAGCTCCTTCGTCTTCCTGGAGAGAAGGTCACCACAGAAGGGACGCACATCCACATGAGCTGTAGTCTAAACTCCTAGTATCCACCTTAACAACCCCTGTAGTAGTCCCCTGCATCATCCCTGAAATAAGCCCCATAATATGGAGTTTTGAGTGTGGCTCACATGATTCAAAGGCCTAACTGACTGGAATGGGCTTCTGGGTCCCCCTTGAGTAGATAGAATATGGCTTTGGGTATCCTATAGTAAGATCCCCATATACCCCATATTCTATCTACTTAAGCGGGACCATAGGCCTTTAACTTCTGGCCACAAACTTTGCCGCCTGCAAATGGCAACCTCATCAACCTTCATGTTCCTCCATATGAGCCATAGTCTAAACTCCTAGTATCCCCCTTAATAATCCCTATAGTAGTTCCCTATATAATCCCCTGTATAACCCCCCTTTAAGGAGTCTAGACTATGGCTCATATAGCCTCTTCAAAGCCAATATTCTTTTGGAAGGAATGCTCAAAGATGGATCCATATTGTCACACCCTAAGCCCTAAACCATACTGAAACCCTAAAACGCCTGCAAACCCTGAAGCCTGTAAACCCCAAACCCTGAAGCCCATAGACCCTAAAGCCTTTAAAGCCTAAACCCCAACTCCTCAAGCCGAACAAAAGCCCAAGTTGTGAAATCCAAGCCGAAACCCTAAACGCTTGGCTCCTGAGGAAGGTCTCGCCTCCTTTACCCCAGCAGGGCTGTGAGAAAGAGCCCACGGTGAAGTCCTGATATGAGCAAAAGCCCAACACTCCTTAAAGGGGTTCTATAGGGGAGCATTATAGGGTTTCTGAGAGGGATATGTGAAATCCTGACATGGACTTTTCCCGATTAAGGAGTACCATTTTTGGGGGTCCTCATTAGACGCGTTATAGGATTTTGGGGCCTATGATGGATCCCCGTTATGTAGGGAAACTGCTAGATGGTGCATGCGAAGAATCCTTCACATTACCTTACCCTAATAGTAATGTAGAATCAAAGGAAAAAGCAAATGAAACATTACATGGACACTCTGAAATGACAAAGGTTTATGGTGTTGATACTACAAATCCTGCATGACGCTTAGTACCTTATCATCGTGGAATTATGGTGCTATAGTACCTAGAGGTCATGCCAGTCTTTTTGAATTAGTATCAACAGTATGTGATAATGGCAGCACTCGGACTGTTGCTTCACATGAGTCGCACAAGGCCATGGCCTCAAGAAGTTCTGGGGGTTGTACTGTAGTGGCTATTTGGTAATGCTCAAAATTAGGGGATCCCAATATAGACCCTTCATGTACTAGAACCCTTATTTTATGGACCCTAAAAAACCCCCCACCCCCATCTTTGGGAATACAGGCAGTCCATGGAAGCCCTGAACCCCTAAACCCTAAATCCTACATTGCTACTGGCAGATTGGGCCTTCTGCAGGTCAATGATGACGAGTGCTGTGTTCTTGTCGAACAAGGGTGCATCGGTATTCCTGTCGAATGCAGCAAGGCGCTTCTGCGTCGCATGGAGGATGTTTGGTGTGAGGTTTCGGCGTGCTATAGAGCTGGACTGGGGCGGCACGTTTCTCCTGCATCTACTTCAGCTTGGTCCAATCTCTCAATTTGCAGAACGCCGATGCAAACCAGAAAGCAGCAAGCCCATGCTTGTGCCAAAAACTAAGTGAACATGAGAAGGGTGCGCGATGAACCTGCGACAAGACTTGGGTTCCTTCGGGAATGCGTTGCAATGCCCCAAGGAAACAGCCCAGACTTTGACTCCAACCCTGTAGTCCCAGCGGTTCACGGTCCTGACGTCGTGCTTCATCGCATTTTCGAAAACGAACTCATCATAGTCGGTGCCATACATGCAGCATGCTTGGGAAGCTGTGTCCTCCCATCAGGAAGGCGTCTAGTCTCATCACCCAACACTGCATCTGCAAAGGCCACATCCTTTGCGATTCTGGTCTTGTCCCCGATGCCCCTGCGGGCTCTTCATGTCAAACTTCTTTTCCATTCTCCCAATATGACCCCAATATAAACCCTATATAATACAGTAGTTTCCATTTTCTTTTCCATTATCCCTATATCAAAGAGCTGAAAAGCCTCACCTCGCTAGCCTTCCTTTTGAGCCAAGAAAGTCCTGCACTGCGAGGACTGCTCCGATGCGAGACCCGGGGTCCTGGCAGAGGCAAGCCATAAGCTTTTCTTTCGTGTAATTAGTAGGGAATGATTCCCTCCCCCTAGTAACACACCCCCGCCCCCTGATATTCAAGATTAATACTAGGGGGAGGAGATTAGTAGGGAATAATAAACTTTACGGTTCCCTGTAGCATCGCCTACATAATCCCAAATAATGCACTAGTTTCAATTTTCCATTCCTTCATCTCCCTACGAACCGCCAGCAAGTCATTGGCCATGTCTTCATCTTGGATGCTTGACACCGTGAACATTGTCTGACGCTTCTTTACATGGCATATCACGACGAGGGTGCCTGGTGAGCTATTCAATTGTGATTTAGCATCCCTTCCCTGACAAACCTTGAACTTGGGACGTGCTGCAATGGCTTGCTTGTCATTTTTCACCTCCTCCTAGTCCATTGCAGAGTTGACGTTGAATGCTTAATCAGCGCCAAAAAAGATTTCAAGCATGGAAGTCAAGACCATCAGAACTTTGCAGTGCGCTGACCACTTGCATGCATGGGTTGCAAAATGACTTCCCGCATTCTTGGGATAATGCAACGCTGGTCATGTTGGCCTGCAGGGCACCGATCTTGCTCAGCTGGGACTGCACGGACGCCTTTGCTCAATGAGATTTTGGGAGTCCGTGACAGGCGGCCACTGTGTTGCGGCTGGTCATGACACTAAGCTCTTACGTGCTAAATGAGCTTCTCCAGGGAATGGGCACGAGGCATCAACAACCTAAAGCAGTTGTGAGCCTTCCTATAGCCTACCTGATGAGACAAAGAGGAGATGTCGTTGATTTCGAAAGCTGAATTTTCCCCAAAACCCTGAACCCTTAACGCGTAGTATCCGTTTCAACGCTGCCTTATGCTGCCCCAACCTTGGACGCCGTACCCTTCAACAAAATGTCCTCAGAGATTGGCGCCCCGTCGCCGCGCAAAGTATACGGAAAGTCAACGGATAAGTCTAGTCCCCCTCAAGAAGATATGGAATATGGGGTATATGGGGATCTTACCATGGTCTTGGATAGCTCCAAATGTTCTATCTACCTAAGAGGGACTATAGTATTGTGGAACATGGCCCCTTGAACTGGGTTCCCTGACTTCTTAACCACAGCCATGTCCAGTTTCATTAGCATTTGATCCCCATTTCCTAATTGTTTCTGTGTACTGAATCTCGCCGGCTGTCTTTGGCCATCCTAGAGCAATGGCATTTGTCTAGCACAAACAAGAAAAATCATGTTTCTCCTGCCAAATATGTGGATCTAGGGGGAAAAGCCTTGTCAAAGGCCCTTTCGAATTCATTCTCCCCCTGATCTGCATATGAGCTTTTCACGCAATATCCCCGCCTGCTTCTGAACCCTTTTCATCGCTTTCTATTCCCTTCAATTCCTTAGCCCCTCCAGGAACTTCTGCGTTGAAATAGCAGGCCCAAAGCCCATAGCCGCAAGGCTGGATTTTACCCAAAGCCTCTTCCAAAGCACAACTACATAAAGTATGTCATCCCTACCTAGAAACCAGCACAAATCCCAAGAAGGAACCACATAGGAACCTTTGGGTAAACCCAAGCCCCAAAAACTTCAAGTTCACTCCATGGTGCGTTGCAGTACTCGCTGCCTTTCGGAGCATTGCAAGGCTCCGCGTCCTTGGCAGAACGTCGAAACCGTGGGTCCGATTTTGCTTGAGGGGTGTCTTTACTAAGGATTTACATTGGTGCTCGCTAAACAGATGCATCACAACAACATGTTTTCTTGGAGAGAGGTTTTGGGGACGGTTTCGGGATGTAGGGTGTAGGATGCAATGTAGGATATACGGAGTACTTAGGGAATTTAGAAAATCGTGTATGGATCAGGGCTTCTGACCTTTTTCCAGGCTTTCTTTTCGAGGAGTGTGGATGCGATACTGGGATTTAGGAGTTTCCAGGGCCCCGGATTTCAATGCGGCATAAGTGGCATTGGCGATGTTGAAGCTTCATTTGACTACAGGCAGCTTCCATGACAACGCACACTCAAAGCATCAAACAACTGATCTGGCCCACAGACAGTGGTTCTTTGTGCTGCCAGAAAATGAACGAGCAATGTCTGACTGTACGTCCCTGCATAGTCCTTGCGCAGGACCCCCCACAATGTCCTGCTATCTCTGTGTATCTGCATGCTGAGTAGGCTACCTCTAGTCTGTGAATACCCCGATCAGCAATGTAGTGGGAAGCCGTCCGATGTCCTGCAACAATGTAATTTCCAACAGGGCGGGACTATGGTGCCCTCAGCTGTTTGAGCGCTCCCATCCTGAATAAGAGAAACTGGCTTTTGGTGAAGGCAGCTGGGTGGCGATGACATAGCCGTCAGTGTCCCGGATAGTGTCCAGAGACAGCCTGCCAGCGTCCTGAGCTGGTCAGATGGGGTGGAGAAGAAAATGGAAACGACTCTTGTAAATTTTTGATATATATATAATAGTATATGGTAATATATTATAATATATATTGTAATATATTTGCCAGCAAGCGAAGGTTGTTAGGAATCGTTGGAAACAGGACAGGGCAGATTGTACGATGGTTCCCGTTCCGGGTCAATTTCAGCAGATGGTCCCTCATCTGTTGGATGTGCAGGAAGGACCCGTGACCTTGACAACCCCTAATTGATCTGTAAAGTCCACGTGCAGAACTGAAGAGCCACTCACAAGACTACCAGTGTGCAAAGGTAATCAATGCCCGGAGCTCGTTGCATACCTGAAATCTTTGACCATATGATCTTAAGAATTCCAGTTGGCCGAACAATAAATCGAAAACTTGACAAGGGGGACCTGTATTATTAATAAGGGAACATAACCCTTGTGTATACACACACATATATATATATATGTATACATATGCTTCCCCCTCCCCCTCCCCCCCCGCCAAACACTTGTAATCCTCCTGTCCGAACCCACTGCCAAGGCACATCGCGAAGGCTCAAGGCCAAGCCAGGCAGCAATGCGAAGCGCAACATGGCAGCAACAACAAAGAGCTGCAGCAACAGATGTCAAGGGTACTTCATGTGATGCAGAGTTTTCCGACTCGGTAGTGGCACAGAATTACAGTTGACTCAACCGATGTAAACGGCATGAAAGCACATGAGGATTTCATGTAGCGCTAACCCACCTCCGGTGAGTTTGCGTGTTTGCGAAGTATGAAGAGGACTCCCCAAGCAACGAATGGCTTGGGCCAGAACAGTTCAATGCTGATTGCTTGCCAGGGCATCCAGAGACGAGCTTGCGGTTGTGTGTACGGGCCATCTTCTTGGTTTCTGGCAATTCTGACACGGCTTAAGGCTTGAATTCTTGGATAAATGCTAGCTGCAATCTATACCCCGAATCCTCAAACTTGCAGTAACATGACAACAGTCTGTGAAGGTACGGCGCCCAGCATCTCTCATGTTGAGTGTTAGGAAGTGACTCAGCCTCGCCCTCGAATTCTGTCGACTGGTTTCCACCATGTCTTACGAGGGAACCATCCAAACTCACAAAAAAGCAGAACCAGATTCTTGTGAACGCTTGGAATTGTTTCAATGCCAGAGCTTCGAAGCCACAACTTTACCGCACAGAAACCCACGTGCCAATTTGGACCATTCATTTCCTCCGAAGGCATCCGAAAAACTTGAAGCTTAGCTTTGTTTTTAGAGCCTCCATACTCGCATATACCTGAATGCTTCAGGGCTAGCATTTGCATGTTTATTGCTGCTGTGACGATTTGGTAAACTTCTGACAGCTGTCATCTTTCTTGAGAGTCTTTCCATTCTCAATCCCAGCCCGCATGTTCGGGCTACGCGGCCGCGAAATGCCATTCAGTGCAGCAACAACAACGCTGAAGCTTCCATCGTGCCTGCAGGATGGAAACGTGAAAGCTGTTGCTGAAGCTAACGAACGCATGCAGCAGTACTGATGGTGTTGAGGGCTCTCTGAAGCCAGGGTCCCACTAGCACAGATCAATCATGCGGAAGGGCTCCAGCGCATTTCCTCATAGGGGCGCAGGGTTTGGTATCAGCTCAGCCATCCAGTTCTTCTTTTGTCCTTGCCCCTGCCGTGATAATGCCAAATGATGATAATTTCTGCTGATTTCTGCGCCTCGTCGATCTGCGCGTTGAGTGGGCTTGTTCTTCAAAAGGGCATCCTGAGTGATCATGGAGGTAGCTCCCTTTGCCAGCGTAGGTACAAGATAGTCAAAGCAATGACACTTGCTTACCCCGGCGAGCATTTTGCTGCGTAGATGTGCCGGGTACTGGGCTATCACGTCCTGGCACAGCCCTGGGCTCGGCTAGACACAAAGCCCGGGCTGGAACTGTACAAGGCGCAGATATCTTTGCGTCACCGCTGCCGTCTGGCAAGTACGAGGCTCAGACATGACCTATCTTCACCGAACAGTACACAATGCTTGATGATCTAGAGCTTGAGATCTACCGGCTTGTCACTAGTCTTGTCTTGTTAAAAGCTGCTGAGTGTGCGCCACAAGTGAACGATACTGGCCCGGGCAGGGGTTTTGCAGATGAAATTTGTTGGTGCTCAATGCGGAGCGGGCAGTGCGCTCCGCACCAGCAAGTCAAGCGGGCTGTGCGGGGTCTCACAGCCAAGCTGGAACGGTGGTTTACAGAATTGTTAGGAAAGAATGTCAGGTTCGTCCTCAGATCCCAACATTGTGCCATCTTGTGATGTTCTTGAGGGCTGAGAAATGCTGCAAGACTCTTGCACGGAGACAAACCTGCAATGATCCTTGCTTGTTGGCTAGGGAAAGCCTTGATTCGCGCTGCCGGCTCACCAGTGCACCTTAGGACAAAGCCAGGCAATCACACAACCCACAGCTCTGGCTTCAAGCATTCGAACTACAGGCTCTGGTGAGGCCAACAGCATAGAAGTGCACCTTTTGGGGCAATGACGTGGATGAAGGGTGACCAAGGCACAATCGAACGAAGTCTTCTTCTGAGCTGACCCATCCCCACAACCTCCGCTGGAACCTGTCCGTGCATGGCCTGCTCCGCCATGGCAGGCATGGCAGGTCCTGGTGGAGGTGCCACCCACACTTCCGCCTGAGGCTGAGCCTGGGGTGCCCGAGGCTCCTCCACCTCTGCTGCTATTTCCTTGCAGGCTGCCTTGATGTGCTTCTTGTTCAAATACGCGGCAGACATCCAAAACAGGACTTGTGCCAGGACAACCCAGCAGGTCTGCTCGCTTGAGAACTTCTGCTTGTCCATGTACAGGGAGGCCCGCAACAGCAAAGCCACGAATTGCAACATGATGATGATGGCGCTTAGGTGTTCCTGCCTCTGCTCAGCCTCCACCCCCGTCAGGAATAGCGAGTGCATGCACATCAGCAGCGCATTCAGAACGACCTGCAGGCTCGTCAGCTCCAAGTATAGCCAGGTAGAAATGCACTGGCTCACCGCCAAACAGCTCAGGACGAAACCCAACACAGTCCACGCAATTGCTGGACCTTGATGCTGGAAACAGTAGAGGAAGCTGGCGAAGAGCGCTGTTCCCCTTACGAAGGCAATGAGATTTCCTGGCACGATCTGCAAGTGCCTCATCAACTTCTCTACCTTGTCGTATAGACGGACGGCCTCGCGCAGCCGCAAAGGATCCCGGTGAACTCTGCTCAACGCAATGACCACGATGAACGGCACAGCCAGGATGACGGCAAGGAAGTCTGGCTTGAACATTGCAAGTGCTTGGAGAACCCAGCCCATCAAACACACGATCTTATGGTGGAAAATGATGTGGCGAGCACTGGTGGCCGCGAGGAGGGGGAGTGCAGTTAGGGCTGGATCGGTGCTGCTCAGGCAGAAGTACAGCGCCAGCACGAACAAAGGTGGAATCAAGGCACCAGTTGCAGTGCACAAAGAAACGTGGTGCCATTTCAGTCCCCCTTGACCACCATCTGCCTGCGGCTGGGCCTGGACATGGCCTTCGTGGGCTTCCGGAACTTCCGGGTCTTGGGGCGGTGCCGGTGCAAGGCTTTCAGAGTCTGGCGGTCCGAGTCGTACCAAACCCTTCAAGCCTGACAGCTTCCTGTCAAAACTATCCATGGCGGCGCCTGTCAAACTTTGAAGCAGGCTGTGTTGAGGCTCGCTTGGCATATCAACATCTGGCTCGGATGGCTCGGTAGGCTCAAAAGCCTCAGACTCCCCCACTTCTGACATTCTTGCTGAAGCAAGATCAAGCAGAGACTGGCTGAGGCAGTTACTACCATGAACGCACTCAGGCTCGTCACCACTTGCAGCCTCTTCCTCCTCCTCCTCCTCCTCATTCTCTTCGTCTTGACCTGCGAGGATCTCTAATGCCTGCGGGGCTGGTGCAGCTGCCATGCCCTCTTGCGAAATGGCAACCGAGACGAAATTTGAAAGATCCGGGGCAACGGCCTGCCAACGCTGCACGAAATCACAGGAATTCTCCAAGGCAGTATGGCTGATTCGGCAAATACGCCGGTCTCCCTGCAGGGCATAGAAATGGGCGCTGTCCGCGGCAATGGCTCGGAGCTTTTCTGAGGGACAGCTGGCATGCAATGTCCAGTACTTGTGTGGCGACTGTCGAAACTCCACACTCAGCAGGTCGGAGATCGGAATCTTGTGGATGCAGCGCTTGCTGAACAAGGCGTAAGCCATGCCAGAAGCAAATGTGATACAACGAAGGTAAGAAGCACGTGAGGGTGTTAGGCAGTCCCACTCTGCAGCGGCGTCCATGTCCTGCAAATCCTTGATGTACAGGTAGCCGTTGACGCTCACCACAAAAAGCTTAGCAAGACCGTCCGACTCCAGCGTAGCCACAGCTTTGGCTTTGTCCGGGAACCTCACCTTCGCCCAAACACTGTCATGTGACGACTGGAGAGCCAGTCTATGAAGCTCATGGTCCACAGTGACGGCGAAGAGGGTCCTGCTCGAAACGGCCACGGCCATGTAGCGTGAGGCTACTGTGCTAACACTGGTTGATTTTGAGGAAGCCGGGTGCAGGAGCCACGAACGCGGGCCTAGTCGTTCCATGAACTGCTGATAGATCAGGTTGTCCTGGCCTATTGCATAAACCTGCCGGCCACTGAAGGTCTTGTCTTGTATGTGTGGCGCCAGCTCTGCCAGATAGTCCACATGGCACACGGTACACAGCACAAAACTCTGCTCGTTACTTTCCACTTCCACCTGCCCTGGCGTTGGGCTGCAGTCGGTGGAACATGGTCCGCCCTGCTTCTGCCCTTCCACCTGCTGACAGCAGGCAACGCAGAAGGGATATGCAGGCCTCTCCTGCAGTTGAGGATTCACCCTTTTGGCCTCCTTAGGGGGCACATGCATACCCAAGTCCTTGTAGACACTCCTTGCATACTGAACAAGGAGGTCAATCCCCTGCTTGCGGAATTGATCAAACCGATTCTCGCGGGACTCCTGCTCGGTCATCTTCCACAAATTTGCTGTGGCGTGAGTGTGCTTCTTCATCTCTTCCTTCAGCTCCTGGTTCAAGTGGGCATTGTCTTCGGCGCTGAGCTCGAACTCGCCCGCCCAGGAAGGCTCGCTTCTGAAGAAGGAAAACATCCAGCTCAAGATAGACTTCTCTTCTTCATCCTGCGAGGACAGAGGCCTGTGCTTATTGATGTCATGGTCCAAGTACTCCCGGCCACATACTACTCCACCGTGCTCAGGTGACACAGCTGCACACTTACAGTAGAGGGCCTTCACATACAGGAGAAGCTTCTCATAAAGTTGCTCCGCGCGCTTGTCCCGGAGATCTTTCGGAAAGTGCTGCGCTCCTTGACACACATATTTGAAGGCCAACCACCTTGCGGCCAGAAGAATGGACATCTTGATCGACCTGGAGCGGACTGACTTCAGCGAGTGGCTGTTGACCCCACACGTCCGGCAGATATGCGCCTGGATGTCTGCAAAGACTTTGTTCAAGAGCAACTGGTCATCGTCAGGGTAGTCCTTCATGTAGGACTTCAAGGCAGCGGTGAGGGATGGTATTTCACCGTTCGCACTCCCTATTGCATCTTCACCATCATGGCTAGATGGTCTCTAGAAAGCCCTCTGTACTGCCTACCTTCAATCCCTCGCAACGCCTGAAGCGCCAGTAAGGTTCTGGAGCACCAGCTTGACCAACACTGTCAACAGCGCCAGGGGGGGAAGTGCGAGACCTTGTTGCGCTCGCAAATCATGCGACTGCTGCTGGTGCGAGTTCAACAGCTCGGTCACGTACCTGACATGCATTTGTGATCTGATGGGAACTTTATTTACATATTTTTTACTTCCACGAGAGCAAGATGTAAACCAACAGATATCCACAAAAAGGGTCCAGGTACTGGATCTTGTCTGCAAAGACCTCCGACCCCTTCAACTTCAGCTTTGAGTGATCGAGGTCCTGGTTCCTGGGTCCAGCTTCTTCAGAAAAAAACGACGTCAACAACCCCAACCGCAAAGAGGAAACTGAGAATTTTGTTATGGTACTAGCCTGCCACACAGGGCAGCCACAAGTAGGTTGCAAAACCCCCTCGTCCGGAGCCCCCATCTTCCCAGGAACACAATCCTTGCTCACGGAATATGCATATGCCTTTCCATGGATGAAATGTCTTGGCATACGAATCCTGAATGCCAGCTACAACTCTACCATCTCTAAGACCTCAACACTCAACAACCCAATCCGAACCCCGGCTCGGAAGCGTCACGAAGTGCACCTCTTTGAACACGGAGGAAAAGAGCTGACCGTTATCTCCACCTGAAGTTTGACCATGGCACTGTCATGTTTGTTGTCGCTGTGCGAATCACACCAAATGCTACATTCAAAGCGAGAATAGAATCTTGGTCTATTGCAGGATCTAGCGTATCCCTGCTATGCCGGCGTAGTCCTCGCACCCCAAACCGTGCAGACCCCAGACATTGTAGGACAACTACGAGCTCTCCTGGGCCACTTAAGAC
Organism: Symbiodinium pilosum; assembly: GCA_905231905.1. Classification (NCBI taxonomy): domain Eukaryota; class Dinophyceae; order Suessiales; family Symbiodiniaceae; genus Symbiodinium; species Symbiodinium pilosum. The sequence goes on along the minus strand of CAJNIZ010044637.1, from coordinate 225,516 downwards.
AATGCCCACGATGAATCGACTTCTCCAAGATCACTCTTAGTTTCCGGGACCACTCCACGACTATGCTGAGGGCACTCAAGCCAAATTACGAGGATGTTCCACGCAAGAGCGCAATCTTAACTCACTGTGCCAAAAACAAGAACACTCCGCACTTGGTGACGACCACGACAAGCACGCATACGGGATTGTGGTGGGAATGTGATCACAAAGCAACACTGGGAGCATGCCCCTACGCACTGCGCGCCGTGCGGGCACCTCAGTCAACTCTGTCCTCCCCGTGGTATGAGACTTTTTCTTGGGGAGCTACTCGGCAACGACTCAGTTGAAGTACTGCTGTGACTGTAGACCCTGATCAGCCGCGCTTTTTTGATAGGAAGTACACTTACGCATCCCATCATCTTGGCCCTTGCGGAATACACGTCGGTCTGTTCATGCTTACGAGATTTGGTAATTTTCATAAGAAGGGGGACCCCAGTGTAGACCCATACTACTACCATCCTCATTATGGAGTTTTTCTCACAAAGGGCTCTAAGTGTGCGAAATGGGTATTCTAAAAATACTACATTTGACCCAGTGACCATGGCGGGCGATGAAGGTCTCGGTTAGTTCTTGATCTAGCTTGCGACCTTCCGCTCCTGGGTAGGGGGTGGTATATGTCTAGGGGTTATTTGTAAGGGGTTGTAACTGGGCGTCTATGTATGGGGTTCTGTAGGGATTGGGATCTCGGAATTAAGGAATCCTTCATGGCTGTAGGATGAATACAAAAATCCATGGAGCCTTAGTGCACTTCTGAGAAGATGCTGCCCACCTACCCACCCAAAACCCTGAACCCTACACCTCACTACAATTTTCTTTTGAACAATCTAGCGCGACTCTTCACCGATGCAGCCCCATGATTTGGGTTGTTGTCAATAAGTACCTTCAGCTAAGCTCCATCACAGTAACACGCGTTATTTCGCCCCGCGGGGCCTGGACTCTGTTCAGAGGCCAGGCCAGGTCTTTTTCGAGTGCATGCGAGTACGAGAGCATCCCATTGCCAGAGCATCCAGTCGCACGAGCTGCACCCCACTAGTCCAAGGATTGTTGTCATTAGTTTAAGCTATATGCCCCACCAGTTCAAGGTGGTCAGGAGTTCTGTTTTAAAGAGTATCGTCGCCCCATTAGTCCAAGCTGGAGAGGAGTCCTGCTCAAGCCATACTAACGTTAATCCCCGAGAGCATACAGTAACCAAAGCATTCATGTCCGCACCATAGTGGGAGAGGACGCGATTATGAGAGCGTCCACGCCCAGACCGTCGTAATAACGTTATTCCGTATTAGGAGCCGAATGTTTTTTTTCGCGCCAGGCGATGTTTTTGCGTGTGCCGTCCGAAAGTTTTCAAGGTCGTTTTCGGCCCAAAAACGCGCCAGTGGAGACGACAGCCAGGTGCGAACTTGCCCATGCGCGCGATGCATGAGTCCCGTGCCCAGGCCAGCATTTTCAGCACCTCCGCATCTTTCAAAACGTTCCCCAAGCGTTCTTTTGACTGGCAAGCGCAGTGCATTCTCACACTCAAGACTTTCAGCGTCTTCCAAATCAACCTGGTGGAGAACGCAGTGTTTCATTGGGGTGCAACGCGTATCTCGGGCGACCCCACGTCGCGTGACGCCAGCCTCGACTACCACCTCCGCTTCGGAACTTGAAAACCATCGCGCGCTGATGTTTTTCCGGAAAAGCGCGCACCAATCAACAAAAAAACGCAGTCTCCTGAAGTTGCCGGAAATGCCGCGCTTGCCAGTATTTTCTACACCTGCAGAAATGCTTGAAAAACACTGATTTTCTCGACGCTGGGCTCCTGTTCTCCGCGGCGCGTGTTTACTATCATGTATGGTAATTTAACTTAAGTTCTTTAACGGCACCCGGTTGTCAGTTTTCCCCGGTTGACCATACCTCTCCTGGCTTGCACTCAGATCCAAGGGTGGCAAAGTTGAAGACAACAATGAGGAAAGGCGGCACGTTCTGCTGCGAACCTCTGAATGAGCTTTGACTTTCTGAGCTAATAGATTCCCGGTCACTAAGATGTGAACCCCACTTTTTGAGCAATACCTGTGTAAATGCAAGTCTACGGAATGCCAATGCTCCTCCCCACCGGTTCTTACGAAGTGCCAGGGAACCTTTGAGGCAACCAAGAACCAGCTCCTTGATGTGCCCGGCAGTGTCGCTGTTCTTGATGGGATTGGTTTTGGTGACGTAGACAATTGTGTTGGAGATGGCAACTGCCAGAGGTGGGAAGTATTTGGAGACGGCCTTCTGTCGCAGCTGCTCCCGTTCTTTGTGAACTGGATCTGCAATATCCAGCCTGCGACAATTGCGGATATAGCTACCCGAAACCCTAAATGCTTAACCTCATATATATATATATCTAGCATATATATAAGTAAGAGGGACCCTGATAATTAGAAAATGAGACAAGGCCTGAAAGGCCCGACGTGGTCTCTGGGGATGACTTCCATCAATGGCAGAGTGCCCCTGGGGCCCTCCATGTCAAAGACCAGCATGAACTTGTGCACATAGCCTTACTTAGGGGTCTTTATATAGGAATGATGGAAAAACATGGACATCATTATTTCGGGTTTAGGATTCAAGATTAGGGTGACAGTGGAAAAAAGATGGAGCATGAAACAGACGCTGGGGTTATATAGGGTTTTTACGGCATAATTACCAATGAGGTGGGGTAGGGGAGAGGATGCCTGTAACTATCCCTACGAATCCCCTCTGTATCTCGACTAGAGCACCTGTATTCCTTTTCCAACAACCCTGAAGCATCAGTAGGTAACTAAGATAGATGTAAGGGCAAGCATATAAAGAGTTCCTCTGGGTTTTATCAGGTTCTTGCGGGGTTATGGCAAGTGGGTATTTTCCATGATGATATACCCAAGTGGCAGGTGATATTCCCGGTTATGCTCATCTTGCTCGTCTCGGGGGCCTGTAGGCAAGCCGCTTGTTCGTAGGAAGAAGAATCCTAACTTTACCCCCCCCAAATTCCCCAAAAGGATGTTTCGGATGATTTGGGCTTGTAACCTTGGATCAACAAAAAGAGGAGGTGGGGGTCTTGAACATTAGGGGAAGGTTTGGTCATCATGGTGGTCTCTCCTTAATCCTTCATCCTAAGCTTCCTGAGCCCTCCGCCCATCACCCTTAAGCCCGCGCCTGAAGATCCACATTGAGCGGGGCGTGGTGGGCACCCAAATGTTGCAGAAGCTCCCGGAGGAGGAAGCTCTTGCCAGCTCCAGTGTCCCCGATGCAGGAGAGTGAGAAGTACGGATGAGATGCATCTGAGAGTCCCTTTAGATTTTCCAGAGCAGTCAGGTCCACTTCTGGCAGCATGACATTCACCAAAGTCTCCCCAACGAGAACCTGACTGCACAGCAAGCCCTAAGCTGCTCTAGTAAGGAGGCACGACCCCAAGTGGCGCTCACTCCCCTCCCGCCTGTTCAGAGCGAAGGCGAATCACTGGAGGATGGGCGCGATCATGCTCCAAGACTTTCTGCACAATGTCGGAGCTAATGACCACTTCACCAGCACGGCTCTGAACTCCCATTTCCAGCATGAGGATGCCTAAAAGGCTGCTTGTGAGCTGCACTGCGCGAACCTTCCCTTGAGCCTCTTGGTGCGGGAAGATAGACACCCTAGCAACAGCGGCTGTGGTCGTTCTCTCAGAACCCATGCATTCTGTGGCTAACTGAAGCACACTCGCCAAGCACGATGTAAGTACGGCCGCCCACTCTTGGCAATGCGATGATCGCTGGGCCTCTGACATCCTCTGCGGGACATAGCAGCCCTTCAACAGGCGCACTGAAAAGCTTGGAACCTGAACTCATGCGTCCAAGAGTCTGTCTAATCAGCGTTGACATGCCTATAAAGCTCTTGTCCAAATACGGGAGGCAGGAACAATCATGATACCTTGGCATGGTGATAGCAACAAGAGAATGGCAAAACAGCGCTGATATTTTACGAGAGAAAGGCAGCCAAGGCGTCTGAATCACCGTTCCTTAAGTGAGGCCTTCTCTCTAGACCTTGGCTCCTTCTTTGGAGCTGAATCGAAGAGTGATGATTCTTGAGCACTATTGTAGCGGAAGCATTTGCAGGTCAAGCTTTCAGCAAGCAACATCATATCGATACATGCGGGCTGTTTGTTTGGAAATTCATATGGAGGGCATCATGTAACATAAACATTCCCATGCTTTGGATTGGACGTCGAGAAGAATACGCCTGATGGTAAGCATGCTCAATGTATCTTAAGACGACTTAAACGATCAACCCTTGTTTGGGTAACTGCTACAGCTCATTTTTAGATCCCTAGGCTGCTTCTAGCGTCAGCCCTACTCCGGTGGTAAGCTTTGCTTTGACAGCTCTAGCTTCTTCCGACAGCTTTCTGTCTTCAGTGTCAGACAGCCGTCCCATTGATTTGAAGCTTTAGAGATTCCTGCGTACAAGCCGAACGATCCCTCCCTGCGGGGCGCATGCACTGAACCTCGAAAAAAAGGATGTAGGGTCGCATTCAACTGAAAATTGACAAGGATTTTGCTAATGTATGCAAAAATGCATCAGTTGCAGCATGCCCTTGCTCCAGGACTTTGATGCCTTCAGCTGCCAAACGAATGTGGAGCTTGCTTGCGGTGTCCAGTTCCAAGTGATGCAATGACAGGAGACATTTGAGGAATCCAGCACAGTATCCCCTGGCAAAAACTCAAACACGCCCTGGGCAAGATATGAAAGATGCGTCCTGAAAGTGCCAAACTCCATACATAGTCATTGCGGTCCGCCGCAGTCCCTCAGGCACAAGCAAGTTTATTTTCCTGCCATCGCACGCAGGCTGCATAAATCCTACAGCACAGCCAGACGCCGACGTCAGCCAATCCCAGAACAAAGGCCAACAGGCAAACCTTATATCAACTTTGGGTTTGTAGTCTTAGCCTATTGAATGCAGCCCGTTACGACATGTGTTGGTCGACTGCTACCGGCGAACCCCTCCTTTCATTGGCGACTTCTTGCCCAGCCTGCTGCATCACGTTGTTCGAAGCTGTCTGCATGGTCCGGCAACTAAGTGCCCCACGAGCACACAGGCTCTACACGCATGGGGTTGGACCCAATCTTGGTCCCTGCTGGACGTTCAACAGGATGGAAAGTTCCGTGGATAACTTCATTCCCATGTCATGATAGCAGCCTAGCCCACACAAAGCAAACTAGAGCCACAACCCCCGAACTAGCCTGACTTGCGAATCCCCTGCAGCAAGGTTCCCGTCCACTCTCTCCACGTGTTCTGATTCTCAATTGTTGGGGTCATGTAACTCATCCCCAAACCCTAAACCCTATATATTCCCATGTATGCCTATAACCCCATTAAAGGGTTACCCTCTAAAACCCTAGTCCCTCCAAGGGCTACCCTCTACATCCCTACATATTCCTATAACCCCCTTTAAAGGGCAACCCTCTACATCCCTATATGTACATATATGGGGGTTTCCCAAAATTGTGGGTACCCTTTTGGGGTCTCCATAATAAGGACTATAGTATTTTGGGGTTTATATTGGGGTCCCATTATTTTGGGAAACTACCATATATTCCTATAACCCCCCTTTAAAGGGCTACCCTATTTTCATGGCAGCGGGCCCCGAGCCCAGGGGTTCTTCGCTTGCCTTTGCAAACGACGCTGCAAGGTCTCAGCCGGCCCAGGCGCTGCCAATGCTCTCGCCCCACCTGGGTTAAATTGGGGGTTATATAGGGATGTAGATATATATATATATTATAATATTGGGGTTATATTGGGGTTAAATTGGGGTTAGATAGGGATAGTGGAAAAGAAAATGGAAGCTACTATAATATAATAGGGTATATATGTACTGTAGCCTAAACTCCTTAAAGGGGGTTATATAGGGATAATGGAAAATAAAATGGAAACTACAGGGATTATAGGGATCACATAGGGGTGTGGTATTGGGGTTATGTAGGGATAATGGAAAAGACAATGGAAGCCATTTTATTGTAATAGGGTATAAATTGCGATTATATAGGGATAATGGAAAAGAAAATGGAAACTACTATATTATAATAGGGTATATATTGGGGTTATATTGAGTAATGTTTTTTTTGGTGGTTGAACCTAGTAAGATTTTATTCCTTATATAAAATACTATACCCCAAAAGGAGGATATAATCTTACTCTATAATGGGCACCAGAGTATCCCCAAATTAAATACCTCTCACCTGGGGAATGCTTGTATTGTGGCGAAAATGCTCTAAACTCTGGCGCCCGGCGCTAAGGGTGTTATGCCTTTAGGCAGCGGTTAGGGGCTTAGCGTTAAACTGTTCTAGGAACGTAGGCCCTGTGTTGGAAGACCCCTTCCCTCGAAGCCTGCATTGACACGGAGGTCTCGGGTAGTCTTGGGTAGACAGTTTGGAAGAGTACTGCCTGGACCAGTGCTGCTCATCATGCATTGCGGATCTCTGGACTCCTGATGGTATTATGATTGCAGTCTGACAAGTACCGCCCTCTCGTGGATGTATGAGTGTTCATAATGGCCAGCCAAATCATTCTGCGTCTGTACATGTGAGGCATCCATCTAGCGAGATCTAGATAGGAACTCCTCGTCCTGATGCACATGAAGGTTCTCCTGCTTGAGGGCCTCGCGCACGCGGCATGGAGCCCTGGCAGAGGAGCTGGATGTGAAGCACTCAGGAATTTCAGATCGAACATAAAATGAATGAGCTGCAGTTCAGGGCTCGAGTGGCTCTGCTTCGGATACCTAATCTGTCCGCTGACTGCCCGAGTCCATGTCTTGCGCAGTGCATCTACTTAATTCAAACGCGGAATTCCGGGAAGCGCTGTCGTGGCATTGACGTTTATTTTCCCCCATGACTCAGCCCATGTCCCGCAGGCACATCTTCTCGTATCCTACAAGCGTTGAGTTGTCTCATGGCATGCTGCCACTGCAGCTTTCCAAAAGCTGGCTTCCCTAAACCCTGAACCCTGAACCCCAAGCCCTAGGCTTCAGGGTGCTGGGTTTTTAGGGTTGAGGGGCAACTCGGCACCAACCAGAATGCGCTCACAGCTCGAACTGTACAGCAAGCCCTGACTTCCCTAATTCACAGATCACAAACCTTCGAGTTCAGGAGCAATTGGGGAATTACGACCAAACTGTACTTGTAGTTATATAAAGCAATCCGAATATGAACAGAATTGCATATAGGTCATAACTACCCTGAACCTCAAGGTGTACCCCAAGTCGGCAGGGGATGCTGGCGGCCCAGGAGGTCCAGGAAGAGCCCTGAGCAAGCAGACAAGATTCAAAAGGAATAAGGGAATATATTGTATAGGTAGGAATTATATTCCCTCATTCTCTACTAACCTCCATTTTAAAAAAGGGGACTGCTCCAGTACACCCTAAAGCACGTTAATCCCTGCTATCCCTGCATAGGAGACTCTCGAAGGAAACCCTAATTTTGGAAACCTCGACACGTGACGCATGGTCCTTGTCTGTTGTCTCCAAAGTGGACACCCAAGATATCCACTCATGAGCATTCTTAGGGGAACCCTGTATACACCCGCCGAAAGGGGTTTCCCACCAGCACGTCCAAATGGGTTCCCATCACTGCTACTGTAGACTGTGCTATCCTCCCAATCAGAACGGCGAGCTTTGCTAAGACATGCCAGCGAGCGATTGCAACAGTCTTTGGAAATGGGGAGGTACATACCACGTTTCCTCCAAGTGCCGCAGGCCGCAGCTTCGGATTTTCTACATGAGCTCAGTTTTCCTAGCAAGCCACCAGTCTGAATGGGGCAGGCATGCAGAGATGCCCAGTAGTCATGGTTTCTTTTTTGCGACCATGCTAACTCGGTTTCAGCGCCGGCCTTGCCCAAGCCCTAATCATTGGGGGGTTCAGGAACACATCCTCTGCGCTTGATCTCAAGATCATGACCACGCCTTTGACAATCCGATACTTACCTTTTCTAGAATCACTTTTACTGCTGGGAGCGCAAAAACCACTTAGTCCGGCATTTTGGAATTGGCTTACTGGCTCGTCTCAGCTCCGGGCGCGTAGCCCGCCGGGGGCGGTGGGTAGCCCCAGCCCTTGCCGCCCCAGCCTGACAGAAGGGTCAAGGCCCCTGTCAAAGAAGTAGCAGCAGCGGCAGTAGGTGTGGGAGTAGAAAGAGCAACAGTAGAAGGAGGCGCAGGCATCCGGTCTGTGCAGCAACAGCAGCATCCCCCTGTAAGCACCACGTGCTGTTCGGGAAAGCAGCAGATTTCAAGGCCTCAGGTTTTTGCTCTCTGACACCGAAACTTGCATGAGTTTCGGTGTTAAGAATCTAGCTACTCTGTTTACTTGTAACGGAAGGATTTGCGAGCGGGCTTGGCCTGGTCCAGGAGGAGGTGGCATCCTGGCAACACTTGATCAATGTTTGGCTTTGGCAATGAAAACGGGAAGGTGTTGAGTCTGGCACACGAAGCCCAAACGATACGACACAGTTGCCAGAGTTTTTGCCTGGATGTAGACTATTTCTAGTGCCTCTTCGGAACATTGCCCCGCGATGGTCTCTGATTATTGCAAGCATGAAGTTCGATTCGTGGGGATTGCTCCGAATTGAAGACCTCGAAGACAAGCCGCTTGATGACATAGCCTTCCAAATTTAGGAACGCACAGAATCATCTAGAACGTTGAAAGTCGAAACCCCCCTTGCTAGGAAAAAGCTCCGTTGGTTCAGATCAAGTTAAGCCACTGCCTTGGGGGTGCTCCGTAGCTTGGAGGCGGAGGCGGTGGCCCTCCGTACCTGCAACAGATCTTGTAGGAAGGCTGCGCCCAAAGTATGCTAGTAGTTGTGGTAGCATGGTGGTTGTAGCGGTGGCGGTGGTAGTGATAACAACACGATAATGGTATAGATGACGTTAGCAGCAGCAACAATAAGCATAGTTGTGGCAGCTAGTCCCGAGAAAGTAGTAGCAGTAGTAGTAGAAGTAGTAGCAGAGGCAGCAGACACAGAAGGAGGAGCGGAAGTCATAGGAGTCATTGCAATTGCCCATTAATGTAATACTATACTGCACCGAGAGGTAGTCTGAAATCTGAGGGTCCGAAAAAACGTTGATCTCCCGGAGAATATTCGTATGTTGGAAATGGGACCAGCTTCGGTCAGCCTGATGAAGGGTGATATCTGTATGAAACCGCGAAAGCTTAACATGCGGAGATCATCCTGGGGCAACCGCAGCTGCTTCCCCTGAAAATATTGGGACATGGAGTCAGTAGCACAATACAAGGTACTGGAAGACGCGTTGAAGCGGCCGGTTCTCAATGTGTTAAAGCACTTACCGCCTTGGGTATGTTTAAGCATAGCCTCAACGTATAGTATGACCGGACTCCAACTCCAAATCTTTTCTGGCTGAAGTTGTACAATGTTTGGCTCTCGAATTACGTTGTGTTTGTAAGTGCTCACGGTACTAGGGCCTGATATTTGCGGAGCTACAGGCATTGGGCCGATTGAGTGACGAGCGCGCCTATCACGAGGCCGACCCCAATCGCCTGGGGGGCCTGGGCGTCCAGCAAACCCGAAAGGACAGATCGTGCTACAGGAAGCACTTGCCAACCATCCAGGGATTACAGAACATGTACGGTAAACGTTTACAATAAAGCTGCTGCAATTTCAGGGCTTCTGAAAAGCGAGAAGCGTCTGAAGTATTTAGAGGCCGCGGCCATGATGAGGTGCATGCCTGTGATATTTAGGACCAAATCAATTTCCCACTTTCAGCTCTCTTCTTGCAGCTTTGAGAAACATGTGAGCTACAGTCTCAGCTCCTAGTATCCCCCCTTTCCAAGACTTGTAATGATCCCCTATATAATCCCCTATGTAACCGCCTTTCGGGAGTTTAGACTACGCGGATGCATCAGGCCTGCGCGCCCAACAGCGAGCATGAAAATTCAATCTCTGGACAGCGCTAATGCACAACCCTACTTATCTGGGTTGGCCCCTAAAACCCTTTGAAAAATGTTCGTATATAGGGTCCCCTATTTAAATCCATTAAGGAAATATATTAAACAATTCAGGGGTCTACCCAGTTATTGTCAGCAGGGACTGGCGGAATGGATCCCGATTGGCTGTTACCCCCCCAAATAGTTTGCAGGTCTATGTTCTTTTGGATTCTCTCATCCCAACTGAAATGCAGGAAGTGACTTGAAGACTGCCTTGCTGGCAGCTCTGGGAATCTTGCTTCCAATGCTTCAACCACAACCCCAGATTTCAAGTTTCCTTTGGGTCCTCGTACTTCGGCGCGCTAAGCAAGACCTACGTTTTCAAACGTTCCTTGTCTGCACCTGCTTGCTGTCCGAGAACCACAAAGGCCCGCAAAGTCACGGAGGCATGCTACGAAAGAGCCTTCGAAACTGGGCTCAAGAATGCCGCTGTGCGGTGCCTTCCGACATGCACCTACACCTCTGCCCATCACTGTCCTCTACCGCTCTATACCGGACTAAACCCAAAGTCTTCAACCCTGAACCCCTCAGACCTCTACTTCCCATTGCGGCAGGGTCCAGGCCATCTCGTACCATGGCCCAAGCTGGCAATGGTGCCTCCTTCCATGACCACTGGACACCGCAAACCCTACTTTGGGGAGGCTGAGACTTTTTGCACTAGGAGTTGAACCATGCAGTCATTGAGGCTCCAAGGGTGCAGGGCCAAGCGTTTTGAAGACTGCTGGTGGGTTCAAGAGATTCAGAGTTGACATGGTCTTCAGGGTTGAAGGTTGAGCACTTCATCCTTCAGTGGGTTTGGGCATGCCCACAAACTTCGGCCTTGGGAATGAAGGCTGTAGGGGCTGTGAGCTGTCTTTATATCAGGTTTGGGGCTGTGTTGTCTGGCCATATTTGCGCTCATGAGTCATGCTGGCACGACTGGACTCCTGTCTTCATGAATGATAATGATTTTTACACGTACGTGTAAAACATTATAATTCAGGATTCTTATCTGGGAGCGGGTCGTAGGCCGGACCCAGAACCCTCATGGTCCCAACGCGCAGATGGGACGGACTTGCCTGTGCCCGAATCTAAACGCCAGAAGAGGCCTCTGCTAACTTCAGCAGAGCAACCAAAGTGTCCCAAGAAGTCCTGTGAAAAAAACCACCAAAGCACTTGGCAAAAACGCCAGGAACATCTGCAATCCATTACTTCCACTTCCAGAATAATAAAGAAGACATTATGAGGAATTGACAGCATGATGGTTGTTGACAATGCATTCACATGATCGTTGAAGACGTTCTAGAAGCATCATCCCTGCTACCAATATGAACTGGCTATGGCTCAGCATCAGGTTCCTGCTAGACACTTCGTCGAACAGTTCTACTCCTGTTAGAAGCATGCCAACAGGGAGCCACTGTTGTGAAGCGCTCATTTATCAGAGCTGCGGTTGAGGAAACTACATTTGGTCTCCACAGAAGGAAATCCTATTACTTCTTACTACATACCCATAGAACGGTAACATCGTATTCACTTTTTCCATCGTAATAAAGGATACCCTATCCGGCCCTATTATCTACTGTATATTGACAAATGGGTGGTTGTCAAAACTATGGTCTTTTTTTGGATCCCGATTATAATACGACACCTAAAATTTAGGGTACCCAAAAAGGGATCATAATTTTGACAACCATCCAAATCACTATGGTAGCCTGTAAGTAAAGCCCTCTGAGCGTCTCCTCGCGCGAGTCCCGTGGAGATTCTGGCCGTTGCGGACTACCTGGGGCGGAAGAACTGGTTTAGGGAAACTTGAGGTGGGTTAGGGTTGAGGGCTCAAAAGGGTTTTGGGGTTAGAATAAAGAGTTTACTGATGTATGCTGACTAGACTGGGAGCCTTAAGAATCCCCAAACGGAAATTGAGGGAAAGTCTTCTGAGTGCGACCTGCGAATATGTTAGCCTTGGTGATGAAAGCCATGTACGTTAGAACAACAAGTTCTTCCGATGCATCTTCGCTTGAAATGTGTGGTCGGTTGGAGTTTCTAATCAGCAGCAGCAGACCATGGTCACTATGACAAGTTTTACGGATAGCAAACTCTTGTAAATATTAAAGCACTTGTAAATAGTAAAGCATCAGCTGCAGCTTTCGGCCCTTCGCCACGCAAACCAGGTAACATCAGAAATGAAAGTCATAGCGCTAGTCTGAGAGGCACAGTTCATACCAACATGTGGAAGAAAGTTTCCCACTTTCGTAGGTCGAGACTACAATGGCAAAAAGAAAGCATTCGAAGACGTCTTCTACACCCCCCATTACCACAAACCATAAGCCTGGATGAAGCCCTGAGACCCTTAAGCACACAAACCCTACACTTTAGGCCAGCATACCCGAGATCTTCATCCGCAGCCCTTGGCCCCAGCCCCGCACTAAACCCTACATGCAACGAACAGTCTGCCTCCAAAACCTAACCTTGAAGCATGAACCCAAAACTGCGAGCACACAGCACATCCAAGCCTTGAACCTCCAATCTCAAAATCCGCAAAAATAGCCAGTAGTAATAATAAAAATGAAAAAATGGCAATAGTAATATTAACAATATTCATAGTAGTAATACTAATAGCAGTAATAATAATTCAAGCCAATCAGACTTTCAAACCAAAAGGCTTCGGCGTCCTCCGGGTGGTCTTGCCCAGGCAGGGAGCGTCTCTGGCCTTTGGCAAAAGGAAATATATGGTTGTTTCCCAAAAATGAGGGGTACCCTGTTAGGGGTCCCTATAATAAGGATTATACTATTTTGGGGTCTATATTGGGGTCCCCCCTATTTAAGGACACTACCATATGGTTGTTTCCCAAAAGCTGATTACGGTTAGGTCGACCGGAGATGAAAGTGCTCTACTGGAAACTATTTAAAGATCCTTTGTGTACCTTTACTTTGAGCCATACCTGGTACCAATCTACCTCAAAAGAACTTCTACATGCCCCAATGAGGAATCCTTCGTCGTATGTCTGTTTAAATGCTGCTACTACAGCCCGTTTAAGGAGACCACCAACCTGTACACAAAAAACCGAGCAAATGAGGAACACCTTAAGATACCCATGACCATGACGTAGGCGAATCTCCACACCATGTGTAGGGTTAACAAAATGCGGGTAGGCTTTGTGTTGGGGTTAGGGGTTTCTGCAAGGATCACTGAAAAGCTGCTTGAAATCATACGTGGTGTAGCAAAATACGTGCAGGTGCATGGTGAAGCAAACCTGCTTCCACTTGGAGCTACCAGGGACGATAGAAATTGACTTGCAGATAGCTTGAGAGGGCCTCTCTGATTTCATACAGAACACAACACTTTCCAGTCTACTTGCAAGCGTATACGGAGTAGTATTTATCCGGAGTAGAAAGAAAGCGAGTTCAAGGTATCTCAAGGAACTATGAGTGGTGGTGTAGGCTAGTGGTGGCCTTCCTGGCAGGAGTGCGCTTGTACTCATGTTATGTCTGCATTGTCGTCCTTGTTGCCACCGTCCTCCTCTAGCGTCGCCGGCAGCATCTTTCGTGCTGTGATTACTACTAACATTTGTGCGATTCTTACGCCTGTGGCAAGCAAAGCGTTTCTGCGCAGCCCACTTTGTAGTTGGATCTTCGTGACTGAAGCCTTTTCTTTCATCCGGGAAGGGTCAACAAGTGTGCCATTCTTGGACAGCGTAAACCCCATAGCCTCAACCCTAGACCTCAGCGAACAGCAAAACTCCAAGATCCGCACTCTGGTGTCCGGGGTGGCGGGGCCGCCTTCTTGCTGGTGCATTCAAGTACTTTGCCAATTAGAAGACAGGGGTACACCATCGCTGGGAGTGCCATCCTTCGATTGTTCGTCCACTCAAGGCAGCAACCTTAGGACACGCGTCATTGTGGGTCCTTACAATGGCGCCCGGCGTGCTCAAACATCAACAATGGGACATGGCTGTAAACCAGCGCTACGTAATGAATCCAGGCCCCTGATAATATACCCTCCAAATTCAGCCTCATAATAGAACCTAACACCCAAGATAGCACCTTACACAGGAAGCAGCTACACTAGCAAGGCTGCAGCTCCCCTCCGCTGATTTCCACGATACAAAGAGGAACCTCTGCTGCAAAATCCCATTTGAGAATTTCCTTGTAGCCTTATCTGGGGCTTAAGCGTATGTTCGTTGCAATTGAACATAGTTTCAAGTACCTCTGGCAATTTTAGGAATCTACAATGCTTCTTCTACTTCTTGTGCTTGCCCTATGAAGCCCTTAGCTAAAATCAGGTCTTTAGACAGTATATGACCTTGGTAAGGTAATGAAATAGACATCCAACATGTTACATGATTGTCCAGTTTTCGGTAGGTGCAAAATTGATATTGTGGATACCTTAGCATACTGCAATACCACAATTCAGAAAGCTTGGGGTACTAAAGGTCACGCACGTCCCTGAACCCCAAAACCCTAATCCCGAAACCTTGTATCCTGACATAATCCCTGTACCTCCTTTCAAAAGAAAAAACATATTGTGCTCCCCATCTGGCCCCAAGCCTCACTATGGCGGAGCGCGTGTGTCCAGGAAGCAGCTGCACCGTTGGGGTCTGAGACAGTGGGTTGTCTTGGGGTTCACGGTTTTAGTTTTCAACTTATTTTTTGTCCGGCCATTTTTCGTCTGCATGAATGCATCCCAAATGTCTATATGACATGGCCAAAAAAGTTGGAGCATTAGCCCCATTGACCTTCGTGTGAGAACCTTTCAACGTAACTAAACCCTTCTGTACAGGCACTATCGGACAAGCAAAGGTCACCAGCACGTAGGAAAGATCACCTAACTTCACAGTATTTGCAGCTCAGTACACATCGTGGCGCATGGCCATTCCTCGGCCAACATCTGCTCATCTTCATCACGACTATTCGCCACTACGTCCCGTCCATGATCAAGGTCTTCTGGTCTCTTTCTCCATCATCCTGGGCTTCCATTGTGCAAGCTGTATCCTGTGCGGTCGATCAGCAGGGTAGTCCTGCCTCATTGCCATCACCACGTGTCCACTCGTACTCGAGGACATCAATGCGGCCATGTTTGGTCTAGGGCATCATCCGTATTGGTCGTTCGCTCTTCCTGTCTCCCTCTCAGGAATCCTGGGCGTGGTCCATCCGGTCTCGTCGGCCATCTCAACCCTCTGACCCTGACTCTGCTCGAATGCTTCTTCGCTTTCAATCCAGTCTCCACCCTCAACATGCTCTGGGTTGTTCCGGCTGCTGCAACCTTCAAACCCTGACCCTGTTGAACCACTTCTTCCCCATCAGGATGTCATGAAACACCTCCATGAACACTGCAACCGGTTAAAACTCGACCCTGCCATTTGTTCGACCTTCTCCGCGTCTGTGTCGATCGCCTTCTTGCCCTGGGATGCCTCGTCTGCCTTCGCGTCGTATTCTCTGGAATTGCATCATTGCTGGATTCCTTGTTGTCATCAATCCCCCACCTGTCAGCCCACGCGGTATCCGTTTGCAGTGCAAGTTCTTCCACGTCCATCCGCGCTGGTCTTGACTCAGCTGCGAGCTATAAACCATACACGGGGCAGTATCCTGGTCAACTTCTTCCATGATCAGCTTCATCTCGATGCCCTGCACGTCTTTGTGGCTGCAGTGCAAAGGCTCGCAGTCGCTGTTTCTTCATCTTCCGTGTTCGTAGCTTGCACCACGACCCTCGCCCTTGTCCTCCTCGCCTGGTTACACATCTCATCTGCCATTGCCGTGTCGTCCCACTCGCACACGGGCTGCGCCTGATGCTGGTTGTATTTCTCAGCTTCATACTGCCGAGCTTCTTCTTCCTCGTGCCTGACTTCCTCCTCACGTCGACATAATTTTTCTTTTTCTCCTTCCAGTGAGGTCCCTGCTGCCCATTCGGACAAGCCCGGAGCACACATGGTGTCAGTGCACGATGCAGCCTCTTCAAGGGGCTCCTCAAAGAGAACTAGGAGTGCTTGCAGCCTGTGGCGCCTCCCGAGTGCACCTTTGCTCAGGCCTCTGGCTTGTCTTTTTTGTGTGCATGTAGTAAATGACCTAGGGCGGCAACCCTTCTTAAGGCGTCCGGCTTCCCTAATTTCAGTTCGTCCGAGTTGCTGCTGTACCTGCGCCGTTATTCTCCTGAAGGTGTCGATGTGCATCCCCGTCTGCGTCAAGGCAGGCACGTCCACCCTTGACTGAGTTTCTTTTCCGCGGCGAGTTCTGGGTCACGTCACTGTCACCTGCATCATCATCATCATCATCATCGTTCAGCGCGGTCCGCTCCTCCAGGAATGCTGCCTCCTTCATGTATTGCGGACGCAGCCGCAGCCATCAAGAGTGGGTTGAAGCGGTTGAGCCCCACTAGGAGTTGCACTTTGTCTGCTCTGTTTAGTGCCCCCAAGAGCAGCAGGATTCTGCTGCTAACTTCCATGGGGAGCACCATATTTGGCGCATCCCTGTCAGATGTGGTTTTTTCCGTGGTAATGTCCGGCAATCTAGCTAGCTTTGCTCTGGCTGCAGGCATCTGGATGATGGCTCCACCGCCTCCGCGTGGAAACGTCACATTCCTTGTCATTGCTCCTGGCACGCGCTGCACAGTCCACCTGCAGGCATCTCGTACGCTCACCGTAGCTTTCTTTGTCCACCTGCCATGGTGCTATACCTTTCGCTGCCGCCTTGGGCTTCTTCCTGCGTGGCTGGATGTGACTGGGCTCCCTTGGTCGTTTGACCGGTGCCCATCTTCTCCGTGTTTATCCACTCGTTGGGCCGGGTTATTGGGGTCGAGTCAACTTCTTCTTTCTCTGCCGCGCCGTCGTTTCCAAATCAGAAGATGCTGACATGCAGTGGGCTGTCGCCGATGTTGGCGCACGAGCACCCGTTTACATTTCTCTCTTAGCCTTGGAACGATGCTTCTTCAACTCCCATCCATGTTTGAGCGGCCCTCGCGTTGTCACAGCCGATCCCATGTAGACTGTAGACCAGTTTTTGGTGGGCCCACCTGGTGGGTGTTGTTGCTGTCGTTGGGGTACTGGACATGGTGCTGGCTCAGCGCTTCTCGGCTCTTCTTCCGGGCATGGCTGCAACCATGCGTTGTCTCTGCGTCGCTACTCAGGCAGACGCTGTGCAGCTCAGCTCCTCGTATAGGGGCAGGGGTAGTCGTGCAGGAGAACAAACTACAGGCCAGGAAATAGTAGTCGGGACCACGATTGACTCTGCGGGTAGCTTTCTCCGAGTAGCCCCACCAAATTTCGGTCTGGATGTGGTGGGCATGTTTCGGCGTCTGGCTCTTCCTGGCTTGATATCGGGCTCTACAGCCCTTCTGTGCGCTTCTGTCACTCAATGAGCACTTCTTTGAGGCTTACCATATGCTGGCAGAGTGATCACCAGCTTGGTCTGCCTTCCTCTTGGTGCATCCACTCTCATGTACGCTTTTCAGAGTTTAAGGTTACGCATTTGGGGTTAAGGGTTCTGGGTTTAAGGGTTCAGCGTTTCGGGGTTATACAAGGACTATTTTGCGGACAGAGAGCGGTATACTTCAACAATGGAGAATTGAATCGAACATGGGATTATGCAGGGATCTCACCCCAAGAAAGGAAATTCAAGCAAAAGAGCATGGACCATGAAATGGACAATGCGGCTGATATGTTGGCGATAAAACTTACATCTGGTTTTCAGAATGAAGTAGATGACAGCATAGAAACTACTTTTATTGGGGATTATGTAGGACTACTGTAGGGATCCATTCCTCCAGTCCTTGCTAAGCAGAGGCAAGTTGGACGCTGCGGATTGCTGTTTCTGTGGGTCTATGAGTATGATGGTGCACGATTTGAGCAGCGGTGCAGCAGAATGGCTTGCAGTCCTTCTAGCTGGAATATAGCGCACACACTGAACTTTTCCGACTTGGTGAGCACAATACCCCACTTACTCCACAATAATTATGGTCTCACATGGTCTACTTTGATCAACCGACGGCCCGATCATGCAGAGTCGCGGATGATAAACTGTTGCGTCGACAGGCGGGCTGCCCCTGCACTTGAAAGGCCTGACGAGCTGCTCTGTTTGATCGTAGCCTGCTTTGCTTGGGGCTGCATGACTACTTGCGTCTGCTGTAACTCTCGATGTGCTGGAAAATTGCTTTCTTTGATGGCGAGTCCAATGAACCCCATGCATGCAACACAAAAAAGATTGACCAGAAGTCATGAGGCCCGTTCTACCAGTTCACCAAGCCTGGACTCGAAACCCTCCACGGCGACCACCCAAACTTCCAAAACCTGAAGCCTAAAGCCTAACTCCCCTTTAGCCCTGAGCTATTTGCAGCAAGATATTTGCCTGTGACCGTCAACTGTCAACGCGCCTGATGCAGAAGCCCTCGGCCCCAGAGAGCTGAATCTGTCACCAGGCACACACAGTCAGTAGACTCAGTAACAACATTTTCAAGGGCAAATCAAATTCAGCATTCATCATCGGCTTGTGATCAAAGTTATGGCCGCGGCTGTTGAAAGAGGAATCGGGGTCAGCACGCTTCGCGGAATGAACAGGGACCTCTAGCTGAACCGCTGAGGAGGACTACAGGCATGAGCTGATCCGCGGCCACAGCAATGGAACGGTTTTAGTGTCATGTCAATAGAGACAAGAAGAATGACATGAGCAGGGGCGATCTTGGCAATGCAGAAAAAGCAACATGTTTCTGCTATTCCTCCACCATTGCAACTGCCTTCTTCCGCTTATCCTGACCGCTGGGCACGGTCCGGGGAAAAGGGCACGCCGGGAGGTTCGGCAACTGTACTCCATGGAATCATGAAGCTGGGTTGGCCTTTGGGATACTACCCATTGGGGTACTATTGGGGATTAAATTGGGAAAATGGAAAAGAAAATGGAAACTACTATTTAGAGGGTAAACTGAAATCTCAATGCGCTTCCCTGCGCAGCCTTTGCATCAGCTCATCGTGTGCCGGAGGCGCAGGGGAAGCGCTGGACGAGGAGGATGCCCTGAGAACCCGGTGTTGGGCTTAATAATGGAGAATCAAATGGAAAAGAAAATGGAACATGAAATGGAAACTGGGATTATAGGGTAGTTTATAGGGGTTAGGGTTTAATGTGTGTTTTCTCAAAATGATGAAGCGATTCTGGGCTCCGTTCTTCACGAGAAATTAATACATTCATGTCAGGTATCTGGAGCACCCTTGAAAACACCGGGTCGGGGACTTACCATAGATCTTGGAATTTGCGACATCCTGCCACAAATCCTATCCGAACCAGGAGGCAGACAAAGCCAAAGCTTGGCTAGGTAAGCTCCAAGAGCATGAAACCCCTATCAACGCCTATAGTCCCCCCTAATTAGATAGAATATGGCTTTGGGTATATTGTAATGAGATTCTATTTACTTACAGCGGACTATAGGTCTATGACTATCCGCACGATGCATAGTCCTATGACTATCCGTACTACCCCAGCAGGATCAATTATTTGAAGCACCACGGCACGAAACCCAAAGTCTAAAGCCCTGGCACCCTACACCACAATTGACAATCTCGAGGTCAGGAATCCTCAAGCCACCCCCGACCCCTAATGCAGGAGCCTACGTATTAGAATGCGGATTTGGGGTATACAATGCTATAATTCAATGTTCAGAACTGGATTATAAAGGACAATATTGGCAACTCTTCAGGCTTTGTAATACCCATCCCCTGTCCGCCCTCAAATAGTCCCCCTTTGCAGCTGGGGGAAGTCGTCAGGACTTCTATACCCTAAACGCAGAACCCCAAACCTGAAACCCCAAACCAAACCCCAAATCCTAAACCCCAAACCTTGAACCCCAAACCTTAAACCCTCAACCCCAAACTTCAAAACCCTAACACCCCAAGCCCTAAACCCATACCATGAACATCCAAACCCAGAGGATGCTCCTAACAACTCACCCTCCAGGTGAGTAGCCTTTTTTTTTCTTCGGTGGTTAAAAAACCAGTAAGATTCTATTCCTTATATAAAATACTATACCCCCAAAAGAGGATAGAACCTTACTCGATATTGGGTACCATAGTATCCCCAAATAAAGATTCTAGAGCTACAAGATAGTATAACCCCTATATAATCCCAGCTTCCATTTCATTTTCCATGTTCTTTTCCATTTGATTCTCCACTATTGGGGTACTAGTATCCCCAAACAAAATACTACTAAACCCTAAACCCTAAACCTTAAACCCTAAACCCTAAACCCTAAACCCTAAACCTTAAACCCTAAACCCTAAACCCTAAACAATCCCCAAATCAAATACTACTCAGGTGTCCGGGCGAGCTGGGGCTGTTCGGCTCTTCCGCTCCAAAGCCTGGGCCGTTTCAGGCCTTTGGGTGTGTTAGGGGTATGGGTTTAGGCCTTAGGGTGTAGGGAAACTACTAAAGGATTCTAGGGGTTATATAAGGGTAATGGAAAAGAACATGGAGATTTTCTGTGTAGGGGTCACATGTAGGGGCCGAGATAGTTACCAATATGATTTTGAGGTCTGCATTTTGAGGTGACCTATACCGCAACTATACATGGAAACTGGAACCATAATTTTGGTAACTATTCAGCCCTCTACATGGTGTTCAGATGGTCCACCAGAGCGCATTTTCAAGAACCCTAGCACCAATACCCTTTGTCCCTTGAAAGCACTATTCATGGTGGGGAGTTCTTTCTAGGTCCACAGGTCTCCGAGTCTCCACTCGAAACCTCCTCGACCCTAAAGCAGCTCTTTTGAGCACAGGCTTCATATTGAGGGGCAACCGACATGATATCTTTGTGAGCCACTTGCAACTGATCCGCGGATACCGTGCATTCGCCCAAGCTTCTGCAGGCTAGATAATGGAAAGGATGAAGCAGGCTTTCCAGAAACACGGGTGCCATAGGGCAGTATTCTTCCAAATTCGCCTTCTTGTGCTCTCATGGTTTGCCATCAACAGAAACTAAGACTAATTATGAGCTTTGAACAAAGTGCTTGTCATGGTAGGAATTTGGCAGATGCAAATGTGAAAGGTACATTTCAATACTTCGATTGAGTGGCTTACCGAAAATGTGGTTCCAATTCGGCGGATTTCGAGGAGTTGAAGAAAGGAACCAACTAAAGAAAGTGGAGATATGCGATAGACACAAAAAAGGTTTGCCAGAACCTTCGTTAGTTGTAAGCGTACTGCGTCCGGCTGGATTGACACCCATGAGATCTGGCTCGTAAGTTTGTGAAGGCTTCAAGCCAATAATATACTATATAGGTATTAGAGAAGGAAAAGATTCCCTTACGAAGAACCAGTAGGGTGATACACAGTCATCTCCAAGCTTCTCTCCAGCGTAGTTCTCTGAGCGTAGAGATTTACTTCGTGACCGTTGGGGTGCATGCTTAGATTTAGGGGGTTCGGCGGTCTAAGGTTCAGGGGGGCCCCATACAGCACTAACCCTAAACCTCAAGCCTAAACCCTAAGCCCTGAATTCTAAAGTGGCATCTCCTAGGCCGTTAGCCCTGAATTCTGAAGGCCACACCTGGAGGTGGTGCCATCGCTGCAAGAGGCAGCGCCTTGAATTTGACTGGCATTCAAGGGGCAATTTACATAGGGAAATATATCTATTGATCCGGAACTAATCGTGGAAGTGGGGGACTGAATGTAGGTACCGTTGCTCCTGTGTGTCTGTCCGAGTATACATGAGCAAGGATCCACGTTTCAAGGGCATGCCAATCCTTTCCTCGTCTCCCATAGTCTAGGTCTCCTGTTCTCCTATGGCTGCTTGATCCACTCTTGGCCTCTACGTAGGCGTGGAATTGGACTCCAAGTAGCTCTTGAGCGAGCCAAGCCTCCCCTGTTCTCAACTAGCCTACACTTATAGTCCCCCCTTAAGTAGATCGAATACGGCGTTAGGTATATTATAATAAGATCCCCGTATACCCCCTATTCTATCTACGTAAGGGGGACTATAGGCAGCTCCATGGAGTGAAGCTTTTTTGTATTGTGGAATGCAAGCCTTTGGGAGGCCTGTTGAGGCTGTGCAACTGGACCAACGCCTGCATGCAAATTATCATAGTATACTATAGTCAATTGGGTGCTTCCATTTCTTTTCCACTATTGCTATATAGCCCTATATTGCCCTATATTATCCCAACATTACCCTATTTAAGAATAATAAACTGGTAGTGTTGCGTTCGTAGCTGTTGAGGGGCGTAGGAAAAAAGCTGTTCCCACCTCGCAAACTTTGAAGTCACCAACATCCACCAATAATATATCATAATATACTAAATCGTACCATACTTTGTCACCTGGCTGCCCGAAACACTACATCCTAAACCCTAAACCCTCCCCACAGAGGGAGAGCCACCGAAGCCGAGACGAAGCCCCCAGGTCCCCCCATGTGCAATGTGCCAACTTCCTCCAACTTCCCCAAAGGCACAGAGCACCCGGCGGGATGCGGGGCCAGACCTGGTGTGTGCTTGTGGAAATACACGCTTTTTGAAGAAAGAACTAATGATGGAGAATCAAATTGAGACGAACATGGAAAATGCAATGGATACGGGGTTTATGTGGCATGGACCTTCAAGTATAACGTGACGACTGCTTATTCTATTGTAGTATTGACCCAGGAATGAGGTTCACGAAATAGAAGCACCTACGTACTCATGAGCATACTCTATGAGGCAGTCGCCTGCGCATGGATTTAGGGGTTTCAGGTTTGGGCTTTCTGTGGCGCCCTAAGCCCCGCAGTGCGTGATGCCAATCCTCCCGCCTTGCGCGGGTGGTGCGGTTTGTGGCGCCTCTTCAGGTCAGCGTCCATGGGGATAGCTAGGGTTCCTATGCGGAATTGAGGGCTTATTAACGTATTTAAGTACCCCTAGCCCTCCACGTATGTTGTTTCTTATGCGTATTCTTGGCCAATGCTTACACAATGTCTGTCAAAATCACAGTTGCAACATGCCATCGTGGGATGCCTCTATCGCTGGTGTCTGTGCTCTGACAGCCAGTTATCACTGCCCTGATAGCTTAGCTGTGTAAATCGCTTAATGCCAAGATAACATGCCTTCTTGTCCACACAGTCTCTCAAAAGTGGAATACTACAAGGACAATATAGGGATTATATAGTTTTATATATGGGTTATATTGGGATAATGGAAAGTAAGATGGAAACTCCTACAAGGAATAAGTTGAAGACTCTTTTCCCAATCCGCCCCCTCTCATGTTGAATCCTGAAGCTGCCACGCTGCCTGGGCTTTCTCAGAGTCAGAGGATGCGTCGGAAGACTCCGAGTTCATGGACACCCTCGGGTGATGAGATTTGTGTTACTTTTAGGGGAATAATATATTATAGGGGTAGAATATGAGATAGGAATAATGGAAAATAACGTGGAAACTACTATAATGATCTCCATGAGGTGTTTAGGCACTGCAACCAAGTTAGCACAGTATGGACATACAGGAAATCGTATGGTTTACTTACAATGGTAACTTCATTCAAGTTCCCGCCCCAAACCCTGAAGACAAGGACCATCTGAGTCTCATGTGACTGCTATGGTATCTTCCTCTTAGGGAATAGGACATTGACAACAGCAATGGAGAAGAGAAACAACTGCATCGAGTAGATAACTAACTCACGCTTGCAAAAAGAAGAAGCAGTTTAACCACTAGAGGCCCGGAAGAAGCAACGGTAGGGAATGACAACAGGACCCTCTTCATAATCTGCTTATAGCCCCAGATCTCTCTACAATGGCACATTCTTTGCTGGCAACAGTGGACTACCCGGCTCTTTCAGGCATGGGTTCGATGATCGCTTGCTAAGATTGTGGCAGACAGGGATTTAGCAGAAGCTCCTTCGGTAAATTACCTACGAAGCATGGAGCAATCTAGAGTGTGTTTCCATAAAGGACTAGCGTCTCTCTGCCATGTGGCAGGGTGGTTTGCATGCTATGTTCCCAACTTGTGTAGGAGGACATGTGGACTTCATTCGGAAACATGAAGCACCCCCCTTGCGCTAGTTTCTTCAGCTGGATGCTTTGCAACCTAATGCCCGGATAGCCCCTCGGCGGCAACGAGGATCTGGCTCGTCCTCCATGAAAGGCCAGGACTCGCCTGTGGCCACGCGACCTGAACCATTCGTTGCTTGAGGGGCCTAGGCTAGTGTTAAGGGCCAAAGGTTTAGGGTTACCACCAGCATCAGCAGCAGCAAACATTCTTATGAGCAGCTATTAGCAGTATGGGTCTCAATCATTTGGTGCTATTCTCTCCTTGCCACTTTTCAATCTATGCCAGTCCTGCTTGCGAAGTACATCGGTCACCGATGTCGATGTTGCTGCTGAACATGGAAAATAGAGATTGCTGCGGGTTGCATGCCTAGCGAACCTGTTGGCTTCATTGGTTTGCCCCCCAGGACCTGTGTAGCGTCCGTGCAAGAACTCCGCAGGTGTTGTCGAAGAGCAGAGATGGGGCATGTACGCATTTGAATTTCCGAAGCCACACTTATGACCCTCGTACATACGAGCAGTGTAGGGTGCGGGGGTACCAAAGCGACATCTATTCGGATCGGGGTGTCAAATTCGTACTGTGACACAAGTTTCTGCGGCTCCGTAAGTATTCACGGTGCTCAGAGGCCTAGAGTATGCAAAGGCGATTCGCGTCTTCTTTCTCAAAGAGCCGCATCCATGTTTGCTACCCGGAACTTTGCCCTCACATGTAGCCATCCCGGACCAGATATGTCAAACAACTTCCCAAGCAAGGACACGTTAGCATGCGCCCGCCACCAACTACAAACCCTAAAGCCCTAAGCATTCCAGGGGTCATATTAAGGGCTCTATATAGTTATATTATAGGTACTATCCAGCTGTTAATGAATGGGGGTAGTATCTAACCTAAGCCCCTAGCCTCGCATCATACACCGGAGACCTTCAGCCTACAACCAGCTTCACTGGCAGCAGTCATAGCCAACAATCTAACAGTAAGCATGGTAGTGCTGATGATAGTTCCAATAATGCCAATAATAGAAGTATGTATTATCAAAATGACTGTGCTACTTGAGGGTTCGGGGGACTCAGTAAGTATGTTAATGATGGGGATAACTAGGGTTACCATGTGGTTTGGAGGGCTTGCTAACCTACGGATTAAGTCCCCGAGCCTCCAAGTAGTAATCTCAACCTGGGCAAGCTTTCAGCTACTTGAAAGCCTCAAGTGGCTTCATACACTTCCCCCAAAACCTGTACTAGAATTCTTCGTGCCAAAGTCCCAAGTACCTAGTTATTGGGTACATGAGCTTTAGTCTAAACTCCGAGTATCCCCCTGAAGGGAGGGTGTTTATTAACCAGGGGTCTACATTATCCCTACCCTAAACCGTAAACCTAAACCCTATGGATTCAGGACTGCCCCCCCTCACTAGCAGTTGGATAAAAAATATAATGTGGTTATATATAGCCCTTAATAGGACCCCTAATATAGACTGTTACTGGGGGGGGGCAGTACCCAACCCAAACTCTCCCTATGAACCCTATAATCCCAGTTTCCATTTCATTTTCCATTTTCTTTTCCATTTGATTCTCCATTATAGGGGGATAATAACCCTAATATTACCCCAATATTTATAGGTGTCTGGACCTTTAGGGAATGAAAGAACCGAGCCCCGGCTGGTCGTCGCTGGCGCCGACTTGGGTGCCGCCGCAGGTGGGGCTGGAGCCGAAGCCTGGCTCCCAGGAACAAAGGCATAGCGACTGTAGGGCGTAGACAGGGCATATAAGTAAATTATATATATACACACCAATAGATATAATCATATAGCTATATAGCTATATGAATCTAAACATGTATAATTATGAGGGTTTGGCAAATGCAAAACGAAATGCGGGATTTAGGTTGGGTCCTGCTCCCACCCAGTAACAGTCCAAAATCAGGGTCATATGAGCTATAGTCTAAACTCCTAGTATTCCCCCTTAATACCCCCTATAGTAGTCCCCTATATAACCCCCTATATAACCCCCTTTAAGGAGTTTAGACTATGGCTCATATTAAGGGCTATATATACTCATATTATGAATATTATCCAGCTGTTCATGAGTGAGGACAGTACGTGAAGCGCTCAGGGATCCCCTCTTAAGGGTGTTGTGGCTATATTGGGATAATGGAAAATAAAATGGAAACTACAAGGACTATAGGGGTTATATAGGGATTATAGGGTATATGTATAGCGGTTGTATTTCTAAACTCCGAGTATCCGCCTTAATGACCTCTATAGTAGTCCCCTATGTAGTCCCCGAGATAACCCCCTGTAAGGAATTTCTAGATCATTGCGCACGTGGCTGTCCACAACTGTGGATTCAGCCCCGTGTGCTGCCTCGCTAGCAGTATCAAGGCATCCTGGCACCTCTGTTCAAATAGCCTAGGGACCTGTTGAATCAGCAGACCTCTCGGATGGTTATATCAGGACTGGGACCATATAGCTATATGACTATGTTACCGTTACCATGTAACTTTTTTTTTTAACTATATAACTATGTTACTATACTACTATATTACTATATAGCGAAGCAGCTATATGAGGGACTCATGTTTGTAGTTCTTCATGCTTCTGCCGTAGCCCCGCAGGCCGCAGCACCCTTATGCTCATCCTGCCTCCAGCCCAGCAGGCCTGGAACCAGACCCCTGAGGGAAAATAGGGGTTACATAGGGATATTACAAGGATAATGGAAAAGAAAATGATAACTATAGGGATTACAATACTTGGGGTATTCTATAGGGATAATGGAAAAGAAATGGAAACTACTATTTAGGGTTAAGGGTTTAGGACATAACAGCCCGAAGCCTTTGACTACTCAGCCTACGTCAAAATCTTTAGGCCTAAGCCCTCAACCTGTATCCCTGAAATCGAGATCTTGAACGTGAAGCCTATAAGTCGGTAAGCCCTAAACGTTTAACCTCAAACCCTCTGCCCTCAATCTTCAACCATGACCGTTCTCAGCTGGCCATGCGCCTTCTTTGCAAACCCCCGCGGAGCTCCTCAGGAAACTTGTCAAGGAGGGATGGGTCATTGAAGTTGCTAGGCGCAGCATTTGGTGTGAGAAGTATGCCGAGATGAATTTCTTCAGGTCCTGGCTTTATGGGCTTTTCTTATTTGGACCTACTTGCCAGTACGAGACTCGGCACTTGCTTCTGAGCCACTGTTAGGAACTATGATTGCGCTTCCCACAGACAGAGATTCAAGTTTAGGCGCATGCCGTACAAAGAAACAGCCTGCCAAGTCCAATCGTCTGACACAGCGGCGCAGTGCACCGCACGACGGTAACGTGCCTACGTGCGTCGAAAGATCTCGCCGGTAGATGCACGCCATTGCTAGGAGACCTCCTCTGCACCTTCCTACTTCGAGGTTCATGGATTCAGAAGGGCTACAAGTATCATCCTTGTACCCCTTTTACACTTTCCCTGAACCTGCAAGTAGGAGCCCTACCCAAAATACGAAAGATACACCTCCAAACACAAACACTGGCTTTCGACCCAACCTGTCAAACAGCAATTGTCTGACAAGGGCCCTGGCCGCCGTCTCCCGGCGAGGCCTCGGGTAAAACGCCCCTTGCACAACGGAGACATGCATTACGAAACGCTGGACGAATATATATATATATATATGCCCAAATAATAAACCCGCCTGGCCCTGAACAACTAATCTGCTGCAGCCATGTCGAAGCAGAACATCTATTATATTGGAACAGGCGCGGGGAACAAGACTGTCAAGGGAAGGTGAGTTTTGCAGCTTGGCGTCCTACTGCCGACTGCAATTGGGTCGTGGCTTTCAGGTGGCAGCTAGAAAACATACTGCGAGACAGGGACCCACAGGCATCCGCAAAGGGGCCCACCCATTCAGGGACCAATGAGGCCAAAGAAGTGCTTCTTCATTGGGGATTGCAATTTTGGACCTGACTATCTCCAAGACTCTGCGCAGCAGAGGGCCAGCCAAGCTAGGGTGCTAACTACAGTACCACAGCCAACCCCCATTCCAATTAGGAGTAAGAAAGCACATGTACTAGGATTTGTGCCGATCTAGGAGACAATACTTATCAGGAGAGCTGATGGATCTGCGTGGACTCCAGAAGGAGGAGGAGTGATAGGGTGTCTGCCCTGCATGCAAATCCAATATTGCGCGCTACAGTCGTTTTTACATATGCCATCCTTATCTCACAACTTCCTGCCACAGTCAGGCTCTGAGATTCCGACTCCACCTTCTACGTCCTGCAGAGTCTGCTACTGACTCTGAAATTAGCCGACCCCGGTCTGATGCGGCGAGCGCACAGTGAAGCCTTACTTGCCCCGTGTTCCTCTACATCTTTCTCGCTTCTCAGACTCACTCGCCCCTCCCACAACCTACCCCTACCTCGAATATCCCTGCTTCTACCCCCAGCACCAGCCTTTCATGTGCCTCCGACCCCTTAACCCCGCCCAGGTTGCGCCTACTCCCTCCCATCCTCCCCCGTCTGCCCTCCGAGCGGCCCTCCACACACAGCCCCGGCCCCCAGTCTCCCCAGTCCCCCTCCAAACTCCTTGTGCCACAAACCCATGGCTCAGGCCCCTCGTACAGCCTATCGGGCCATGTTTTTGCCTTACCTCCCTCCCAGCCTCCCTAACGTCCTCTCTCCAGACCGCCCCATCCGTGGGCCCCCACTTCACCCCCGATAACCTCTCAGGGTTCAGGGCAGAACTCCTTGTCCCGGACAGATTGTTGATTGTTGATGGACAAACCCCGCTTGCCATTTTGTGTGCTGCCTCCACCCAGTAAGAGTCTATACAAGGCAATATTAACAGCTCTATATGTTCATATTATCATATTATGCTTGTTTTCCAGCTGTTGCTGAGTGAGGGCAGCATCCAAATTACGGTACCATGATTCCCGCAGATTCTTTTAACCTGCTTAATCTACAATATTCTACTATATAAGTGCCTCACTACACGTCAGCAATCGCGCCCAACATAGGTAATTGCTTGCTATCCACACTGGGTACGGGTGGCGGGGTCATGATACAGTCATAATTGATACATTAGTTGGGGGCGTCTTCTCCCCCACCTCTCAATGACGTGACAATCAAGCTGGCTGACAGTGGCTGACACCTGAACACCGAGTACCTACACCGCAGAAGTCATCGCATCAGTCCTCGCCCCCTGTGTGCAATGGAGGCTCAGGCTCTGTCGTCGTCTAGCCCTCGCCGGGAGGCTCCGGCCTTCTTTGCCCCTAGGCCTCCCTTCATCCTCCCCCCCTCCCCCAAGCAACCCCCAAACCCCTCCAGTTGTCAGAGCCGGTTGAGCCATCGACGCCAGCCCTTAAATGTGAATGGCAGCAACAAAGCCAAGGCCAGGACATGCGTGGATGTAGATTAGTGCAGACTCAAAAAACTACCGCAGACCCTTGACCTTCAACTCCGTGCAGGCGACAGAGCTGTCCTGGGGCTTCTCCGAATACTTCTCGCACACCTCAAGGACGCAAGTTGCGAAGGCGTTGTGGGAACAATGTTGATGGCGGCTATTTTCATGCTCGAATATGGCTCGACCGTCTGACCGTTGCTCTTGAATTCTCTGCAGATTCCACTGCTGGAATCTTCTGCAGTAGGGCTGCCTTCTTTCTCATGCCTTTGGGTCAAGGCATCCGGCTGTAAGGTTGCATGCGTCCAGCAATTGCGGAAAAGGTGTGCTAAACTTGCAATACCACTGCAGTCTTGCCACACAACGCTGCAGAAGCAGCTCAACAGTCATCCCAACAAATCAGCAGATCAAGTGTAGCTGGGATCCTGAAGTCAACAACAAAGAGACAGTCTCCTGAACCTTCATGGAACCTGCCCGGCCTAACCCAAAACCCTTTTTGAATTCCAGGGCTCGGACTTTACGGTACAGCGCGGCCTCCATGCCTTTGTACCTCACAATAGAGTCAATAGAGATCTACTAGGCATACCCTTCCCCAAGAGAAACACCAGCAGCACACTAGGAAATCGGAAAAAGGAATCCATATTTTGAAGTTAGGGTGTTGCAGCAGTGCCGGAGAGCATGCCTCGGGGCTAAGGGCAGGCTTGCAGGGAGGGAATTCCCTTGAGCCCTGCCTTCAGCGGAAACCCGCCGTAAGTCCTAAACCCTGGGATCCCTAACTCTCAAACCACAAAAATACTACAGGGGCCTAAATATTTACGAGTATCATGTTGAGGTCCATTTGAGGTACCGTATACTATATTTTTACAAGGAATATGGAATCATGATATTGGTGATTTTTTAGGCCCCTATAGTATCCTAAAGCGCCAATCCTTGCAACACGAGTGGAGCCGGGTCACTTTTCCAGCAGGGACTCCACCTCACAGAGCGTCCCAGGTCCCATAGAAATTCAGCATCCCGTTTGAAAAAGGAGCTAATAAAGCTCATAACGTATATATGAGGCTGTGTTGCAAAGGACACACACGTATATCTGCATATTACATATAATATGTATATATATATATATATATTTATACACATAATATATATATATGTATATATAATACTTATATGGGCAGAGGCTTGCCTAGGGTTTAAGATGAAAGGATGATAGGCTTAGCGTTGCCAAATGCCAGTATTCTTAGTATCGTGACTCCTATCCTCTTCCCTTAAGCTACGACCTGACCCCCCAAACCCTGCGCGCGACTTCCCGAAGCCCCAAACTCCAAAACGGTACCCCAATCTATTAAGCATATGCCCCAATCATATCCCTAAACCCCAATCCTAAACCTATAATCCATTATAGCAGTTTCCATTTTCTTTCCCACAATTCCCATATAACCCCAATATAACCCTAATATTACCCCAATGGGTAAACTACGCTCGTATCGCGCGCCTCGCCCAGCTTGGCTGGGTTGTGCTGCTGGTAGACGGCGCGGATTAAGTCTCCGTACCTTGCGTCCGCCTGTCTCGGTAGGATTGTGGCTGAGCACTTGTAGAATTTAGGATTTCGAGTTCAGGATTTGGGGGTTAGGCTTTGAAATTTAGGGCTTATGATGTCAAAGGATCTGGAATGTAGGGTTTAGAGTTAGGGGTCTTGACAACATGACGACTACCGCGATCTCAGCTGGGAACCCTGGTCTCAACTCCTAATATCCCCCTTTAAAACCCCTATCATAGACCCCTATAATAGTCCCTATATAAATAGTCCCTATATAAATAGTCCCTATATAAATAGTCCCTATATAAATTGTCCCTATATAAACCCCTTCAAGGAGCCTAGACGCTAGCTCATTTCAAACTTCAGCCCCAAACCCTAAAGTGCTCTGCCTCGCCGGACTCCTCAGGCTGTTCGGGAGCTGCCTGAAGGCTCAGGAATTGAGTATTTCAAAACATTGGGCCCCTCTCATATACCCCCAAATACTGCAGTCTAGAGTCCCAATAGAGGTTGTAAATTGTAAAATTGACCCTTGCGAAACTCACAGTTGGGCCCCAGCCCTGCTTTCAAAAGGCACTGCTGCGTCAACTGGTCAAAGCCTAAGATGAAATCAAGGGTCCCCAACCCCCAAAAGCTTTCCTCGTTGAGGGCCTACGGGTCGTGACATTGCATTCTTACATTATGCCTGTTCATACCACAGCATACCATGCTATACTACACCATACTCTATGACACTGCAGAATACTACACTTGCGCCATAATACCATACGCTCTACTCTACTCTACTATACCCTACTACACTATCGTCTACTCTACTCTACTCTACTCTACTCTACTCTGCTTTTTTGAATATAGTAGTTTCCATCTTATCTTCCATTATCCCAAATACATTCCCAATATTTTCCCAATACTATCCCAACTTTATCACAATAATTTCCCAAATTTGTTGAAGCGAGTCTGCGCCTCGGCGGGCTCCGCTGCTGCAGCAGGGACCTTGCGCCGGCGCCGCCGGCGGGTTGTGGGTGCCTGGACGATTGGATTTGGGAGTTTGCTGAAATTAGGGGTACCTTTAAAAGGGTGATTGGGGTAATATAGGGGTATATAGGGGGATCTAGGGATTTCTAAGGTTTAGGGTTTCCCGAAATTAGGGGTACCTTTTTGGGGTCCCAATTATAAGGGCTAGAGTATATTGGGATCTATATCGGAGTCCAATTATTGAGGGAACCTACCATCTAGGCTTTGGAGGCCTTGGAGGCTTGTATCGTGCCCGGAGTCTAGGAAAACATGATTTGACTAGGCTGTGTAGCATGGGGTTTGGGAGAAGGTTGCCAGGCTCAGCTACAAATCTCCAACGCTCAATGTCCCCTTGAATATCTGAAATGCAGTCGCGTGCAACCATCACTAGACAGTTTTCATTCCCCCACAGGCGCGTGAAACCTTAAGGCGCTGCTGATGCTCAAGACCCGGATGAATTTTGGGGCAATCAAATCAGAACGTACTTTGTGGGGCTTGGCAAGTAACTTCACCATAACATTGATTTCCGTGTAGAACACCAAAGTCTGCAAGCGATGACACCCACAATTGAAGCCCCCGTATCCGGAGCTCAAGACGCACCAGACATGAGGTCTATCAAATCGCCTGCAACCGCTACACTCTTCAAGGCTGAAGAATATGAATTAGGGTCCTCGAGCATACCTCTGCAGTACCAGCGCACCTACTGTACTTTTCTCCATCACTTGTCGCATGACCGCAACACAGACACCATCTCGTGCCGAAATCATTCAGACTCATATTGCAAGAGCAGCTTCCTTTGCATCAAACGGCAGGCTTGCGGCCTGAGCTGGTGCTTCCTGCGGTGTCTCCTGGAGGACGCCGCAAAACCCCAACCTAAATAACTTCTGCTTTTGAGGACTTGGCGGCTTGCACTGTGTTTTCTGTAACTTGGAAGTGGATAATATGGTGCTGTGAGATTCAAGACACGAGTTCAGGGTTGCACGGTGAAGGTCAATCGATTGGCAAAACAAGTCTTCGTATTCACGGCTGTCTCTTTCCACTTTCAGCTCTTTTGTTCCCCACAACTTCTGCGGACACCTCAATCAACAAGCGCAAGATGCGATTCTGATCGCATACCATCAAGCTTTCTGATATGTTTAATGACATGGCTCGGTTTCTTAACGCAAGCAGTGCCATACCATCGTCTTTGAGGTCCTTCTTTATACATCGGGCCTGGATTATAACAAGCAAAGGGCTGTATCGCATAATTGCACACAAGCAAGAACAGCGTGCTTACACTGTTGCACAAAGAACTACCGGCCCCAAACTCTGCCGAATCTGAAAGCCGGGGCTCAATTCAAGCCCGAACAACACCCAGCCCACCCACTGTGGCCTACCGCGCTTGTGTCAGGGTTCCACGATGCCAGTGGGAGTAGGTGGCTGGTACCCAGACACGAGATTAAGACTGGCCAGCGTAGGATGCCCGGAAGAACATGCTGAGCCTAGTTTCAAGTTGGGGCAGCCCGCCCTTTTTTGAGCCTAGTAGGGCATGTTTGGGTGCTGGACCCCCTAGTTTTAGGCATCCACTTGCTAGTACTCCGTTTGGAATCCGGAAATGGGTTGTAGCACCACCATCGGATGGGTTCGCAGCGTCTCGACTAAACACAAAGGGCAGAAGTTGAAGAGCCTGGTAGGGTCCAGAGTAAGATGCTCCGACATCTTTACAGAAACTGCAAAAGTTTGATTGCTCGGATGGCTATTGCCAATTGCCAAGTCTTTGCACAGAGGCTCCCTTTCTGCATTTTTGGAACAACAATTCCTGTGGAGGTCCCTCCAAGGATCCCTCCAACCCAGCATGTCGCAGTCCTCTGCTGGGGCCGGCGCCTAAGGCAAGTGGCTCTGGGTAAGAAAGGGCCCCTGGAGGAGCAACAACAAGGTTTCATTTACGTTTTTTGTGTGGCTTGACTCTTGGCACTCGGTTGTGGAGTCCCGGCATATTGGGGTCTGACAGAAGTAACTGCCCAAGCAACCAGGCTGGTAGCCATCATGTTGTGGAGCATGCAGTGAGGCGAAGTAATACAAAAAGCAACATATTCCATATGAGCTACTGTCTAAACTCCTAGTATCCCCCTTAATAACCCCTATAGCAGTCCCCTATATAATCCCTGATATAACCCCCTTTCAGGAATTTAGACTATAGCTCATATGGTTTTCGCCATGCTCACCGCCTTTGCTGCCATTGCTATCATTACGGCTCTTCGGGCCAAAAGCAATGCTATAGTACCACTGTCCTCGCTCTCATTTGCCGTTTCTCCAATATGTCATTTTGAAAAAACATGCCTTCTTGCTCACGTTGAGATTATGGGAATAGTCGAAATGGCGAGCTGACATGTACGAGACACCACTGCTGAGGGAGGACTCCTGTCAGGTAGTACGGTCAGGGCTTACGGAGTCTGCACCAGATACTCCTCCTTTCGAGACCGGCACTAGTTAGTTACCGTTACGAAAACATGTAGAAATCTTGGAGACGTAAGCAAAAATGTCGCTGAATAGGCCAACTCAACATTCTGATCTCACAAGCGCTTGTGCCCTCAAGCAAAGGTGACATCGCAAGCCAAGTGGACCCAAGCCTCAACAATATTTCCTGACCCTGACTTTGGCATCCTAAAGATGCGGTCCCTGGCCGACACAGACACCCAGTCAAAGACCTTCCTGATTTGCCCTTTCTGCTGCCATCTCAGGGTATAGCAAGCTCTTCCACTGTTGCCAGCAGCATCTCCTGGCCGCTCAACCATGATTTACGCTGGAAAACGTCAAGTAGTTCGAACAGAAACTGGAAGAAGGCAATCTTGGTGTTATATTCTATGCAAACCACCTGTTGGGGTGAGATCCAGGTGAAATCGTTGAAGTTTGCCCTGAATAAAGATTCTCAGCATTCCAAACCGACAGCCATAACGGTCCCGACTGGCCTCTTAAAGAATGCGCACCATAAGAATGATAAACTTCGGGTACTGCCTTACTGACTACCAGCCTTTCATAAGGTTAATGCTGGGAACTCTATATGCCTGTGACTTATCTATCATCCGCGTGTCGTAGTGGTCATGGAAGCCACATTGTGGCAATGATGACAGTCAAACATCGGACAACATAATTACAAGCCATTGATATAGTGTCCTTTTCACACAGTCAAGTACAAGCCCCTCCCCAAGTCTCCCGGTTATGGCCAAGCTACAACCACAATTGCCATTGGGTTCTTCTTACCCTGAACCCTAGGCCCTTGACCCTATATTCTTCTGGTGCCATGCTTGGCTTGCCAATGGGAAAACATGCGCAGTGTCGCAAACATCTTTTTCCTGTCCGCTTAGAAATATCCAACAGAATGTGCAGGGGGATCTTCATCACCCCTCCTCACCACGTGACATGAGAATCCTTAAACTCCCTAAACCGTTAAGGGCCATTGGGTTTCGTGGACGTATGCCCTGAAAGGCTCCTTGCAACTGCCTGCACAGCATGAGGAAAGACATTTGCGGTTTCAAGCAGGTAGCAGTCAGTTTTTGAGGTTCCTAGGCAACGTTTGTAGTACAGTACCTGGGGGTCTATATAGGACCCCCTAGCTAAGGAAATCTTCATATTGAAGACTCGCAAAACCTTTGCTCCCTGAGGCCATACTTAAAAATGCAGGATAGATCACCACAAAAACTTCCAGGGAGCGCTCTAAGACGGAACCGGAGACACCTTGGGCGTCTAGCGCAGAAAAGTAAATCCTCTCAAGCTATGCCAGACTTACACACAAAACTCCGTGTAGATCCCTAGACAGTCCTGTCCCTTGTCGAAAATGGTATCGGCTCTGTTGCCGTTCGGCCATACTGATGACCCCTAAACGCCCCAGATCTTGATTCGCCCGTGGCTCAGGAAATGTCCTTTTACCAACATTTGAGGACCAGGGGAATAATACAATAATAGTAATGCTAGCAATAAAAATGCTAGGGGGTATTATGTTATATGATATTATATAACCCATCTATAACCCAGCAACTATACCCCTCTATAACCCAAAAAGGATCAATTACTCGGAAACAGAAGCGCGCGAGCTGGGCTTGGTCTGCAGTAGCGGCGCGGTGCGCCGGGGCCTGGCAACGTCCAATGCTCTACCAGGACCCTCCTTGTACCCTTAATTGGGGATATATGGTCCCTAATAGTAGGTACTTAGGCCCTAATAGAGGGTAGGAGGAGGGTCTAGGTACTCTTCTTGTTATTCCTACTATTGCTCTGGGGCAGTGAAGGCCTCTGGCTACTTTGCTTGTTATTGCTGTTGTTGTCTTTCTTGCTATTGTTGTTCTTCTATGTGTCGTGATGGGTTAAGTCCTTCTACTGGTGCGCTTCCTTACGACATTTTACGACGGATCCTTGACCGGATGGTTGATTCCCGTGCGTATGCTCCGCCGGAGCTGTGGTGGAGGGAGAGCCCGGAGCAGCAGTCGGGCAACTACGGCAAGTTCTTCGGCGTGAGATTGTGTCACAGTCAGATGAGGATAAAGGAGCCAAACAACAAATGAATGGCCACGTTCTCTGTGCTAAGCGTCTTCACCGCTGAGCTGGTCACAGGCAAGGATGTCATTCAGCAGTTTGGATTTCCAGCCATCGCTGGTTTTCGTGTCTGCTGCCCAGCTTTGCCGGGACGACCTCCTCGTGTGTCAGTGCGCTGCAGAGTGTGGTTCGAAGGGCTATGGGACCGGCATGCAGGCAGATGCTCCAACTGCGTTTCAAGCTTCGCACCATATCGGTACCATCAAACCTCTTTCATTCCCTAGGTTCAGGCAGGTGGGCGACAAGCTGAGTTTCAGGAAGCTTCGTGTTTCCAAGCTTTTTTGAAATGGCGTGGTAGGGATGATGCCTTCCATCGGCCTGGCCGCACAGCACTTGGTCAAGTTCCTTGGCTTCAAGAGCGGCGGGCAACTTGGTCAACCCCTTCTGCATAAACATGTGCGAGCCGGCGATGGTGTGAGCCACTACAGTGTGGCTACATCTGTATCCTTAGTTCTTCTTGCCATGGCCTGCCGCAATCAGACTGGTAAGGCTAGCATTAATCTAGCAGCTGTTAGGTTGCGTGCGTATGTTGCCAAGAAACAGGGCTTGCTGCGTAAGTTAATGATTTGCCGCGGCTTCGGTATCCTCATGGAAGGCGGATGGGGACAACTCTTTGAGATGAGTGCAGCAGACCGTTGGCTTTTAACCATGGACTCTGCTCACGACACTGCTCACGCTGTGTGTGAGTGCACAGGCAGTGTGTGATATTGTTCATACTATTGTGATTATTCGCCCTCTCTTTCTGAACTCTAGGGCGACGCAAATCTTAGATCCCCGTCTGGGCTGTTTTCATTGAAAAACATGTTACATCTTTAGGTTTCCACCAGAACCCGACATAGATCGAACATGATCAGCTGTCAGTAGGACCTCAACATCTTTGAAGCCATCACGCACATGCAAACATCTTCTGGGTACAACGTGGACCGGTGCCGCTGCAACGCCCAAACCGACTTAAACCAATCTAGGTCTAGCTTGACACTGCTGTAAGGGAGTTCAGTAAAGATCTGTGGGATTCTTCACGCTGCTCACTTCCCTCATCTTGTTGCAATCCGATCTCGTCCGGAATTGCCGCAGAAAAGGTCAGAATGAGTTCGGAGAGGCCTCAAAGCACCTCGTCTGACCACCCATCAGTACAAAGGATGTCCATCAGTCACCTTGTAATACGGTGGATACCAAAAATCTTGCAGCATGACCCTAATTACCTTATACCTTTGGAATTGTGGTACTATAGTATATTAAGGTCATGCAAGATTTTTCGTATCAACCGTCGTTCTTGCAAGTAGTTCCCTGGGCCACTGAGCAGGCATCTTGCCCGTGCTATCCTTGTGCTGATGATTCACATGAGCCAGTCTAAAATCCGAGTATCCCCCTTCCTAACCCCTATAATATTCCCCTATTTAATCCCCTATTCAATCCCCTGTCAAGGAGTTTAGACTATAGCTCACGTGCTACCTGCTGAAACTACGTTTAACCCGCGTTTTTTGTGGGACCCTGTCTGACACCAGTACAGCAGGTGAGCCAGAGAGAATTTTACTGGCACCCAGGAGGGCACAGAGAAGAAGACCATCATTCTACTTCTCAGCGCCCTAGCAAGGCTCGCGAGGGACAAGCTTATAATAGACCAGCTCCCAATATTGGCAACAGTTGCGATGACAACGTGACAAATGATTATGACAATAGCCATCCGGATGGTTGTACCACAGAAGGTGGACAGCAATGACAACAACAGTGAAGAACACCAGCCGCAACAATGCCTCCGCGGGCTTCTCATTGGGGGCGCCCTCCTGGCCACATTTGCGGGACCAACGGGGATGCGAAGATAGATGAGGACATCCTGAGTTCTCTAGGGTTAAGTGCCTAGCCATTAGCCCTCAACCCTCGGTATATGTCAACCCCAGCCATCCGCCCCTCCCCTAGTCACTGCCTCGCAGGGCCCCCGAGGAACGACATCTACATCAGACATCATTCCCATAATTATTGCGGGCGATGTCGTCACCATCATCATTATGATCATCATCATGGTAAACTGTGGTAGCCAAAGTGGACACAACCAATGTAACGACGAGCATGCTCTGCTGCTGAAATTGCCGGCATAGCATGGGCTACTACTTTGGTTCTTTGCGTCCAAGACGTAGGGCTGTTGAGAATTGCCGCCATGTCCTTTAAGGGCTTAAGCTGCCCCGATGCCCAACCCTTACCTAACCCCTCCTGCCCCAAAAGCCCAGCACACCTAATCCTAACCTCAAATGCTCTAAGCCCCAAGTCACTGAAACCCAACGGCTCGAACACATCGCTACATCTCAAATGACGGTCTCCCCTCAACTCTGTTTATACCAAACCCACCGCCGCCTCTGTTTCAGGTGGCTGCCTCCGGCGCTTGCGACGCTTGGGCTTCTCCTTGTCACCTGGCTTTGTGGGGCTGTGGGCGGGGGAATTTTCGGGGCTTGCAGGCACTAAGGGAAAAGGAAATTCCTGGCAATATTGGAATCCTTTCCCAAGGGGCTTCAGAGAGGGAATCCTTAGATGTTGTGCACCTTTTGAGCCCTCTACTGTTGACGACCTTCGGCTTCGACGATGAAGCAACCAAAGCTGTACACACAAAATTCATAATACATTGTTGCAGATAGGAAATTCGTAACCTCTCCTCTAGAGGAGGATGCTCTTTGCCAGCATTCCTGAGGATAGGTGCTCATTCGAAGGTGATGCAGCAACACTCCACACCTAATGAGTACATATCGTCGCCCATCGCTTGCCATGTACATCTGCCAAAACCTCTGCAGCCAAACGAATCTGCAAACCATGCCGGTCAAGACACTTGGCCGCTAGCTGAGCTATCGCGTCTTTCAAACATGACTTGCAAACGTCGGTATGGACACTTGCTAAATCAACCTCACAGTGTGTCCAAGGGCTGCTTACACAAGTGTGCTCTAAGCTCATGATCACTTGCTACCAAGGTACTGCCCCCAAGCCCCCTGTTGCCCCAAGTATATTGCATAGCCCCCGCACCCCAATAAGGCTCACCAAAACAGGGACCCCTAATTGTTTTTTGGGGGGCAAACCATCGCCAAAACCCAAGGCACGGCCTGTGTTGTTGGGCTCCGCGGGCGCAGCCTGGGTTACACACAAATCCGAGTTGGTGAACTTGGTAAATCCACGAAATTTGCATGAACAGTCGTTATAGTAACTATGAAATCCAGGGGCTCAGCCATAGTACAAATTTATTTACGGGCTGGGACTCCGTGGTGCTTCGCAAGTGGGAGAAATGACGGTGATCCAATGTAGAAACCTACATAATTGCCAACATCACTTTGAGATCTGTTTCAAGTACCCTTCAATTCAACGCAACTATACAAAGAGTACAGGACGGGAATACCGGTAATCAACTGGGCCCGGATGGTATGCACCGAGTCCTTGCAAAGTGCCAGCTACTGCAGCTGTAGCAGCTGAAGTCGGGTGTACCATGGATTGGAGGCTGTGGTGCACTTCTGTAGACAATACTTCTTTCATACATCGAAAGCTTAAGTTCTCCATAGAAAAGTACTTCTCACGTCCAGAATTTGCAACAATTCTGGAGAGCACCTAAAGCCGCAACCCCATAATCCTCCTTCATACAAGGCACCGCCTGGGGTGGCGCCTCTGGTTCCTGGTGAGAGGCTTTGGCATGGGCTGTCTTTGGTGAGGAGTCTGGCGAAGGAACAAGAACTGAAGAAGAGTCATGCAGAACCGCAAGGACAGTGATCGTTGAGAACAGAATGACCATGGGGCAAAAATCCAGGTCCTAGTGCGCGTTCGCTAGTGTGGCGCAGATGTCGTTCTTTGCTCTGTATGCCTACAAATCCTACTCTGCTTTCCGGATGCTTCCGCGTCTCCCTGAGAGACAAGCAACCCCGGCATCTTCACTGAGTGAGCATTTGCGAGGGTACATGTCCTAGTCTAAGATTTGGTATCCGACCCGCAGAAGAAATCTCAACAAGTATCTGTGGCTGAAGCCAGCATCCAATGATCAAAGGCTTAGCAAGGATGATGATGATGATGATGATGATGATGATGCCGATGATGATGATGATGATGATCACAACTGCAGGGCATGTTGTTGATTAGCCGCTGAGCGGACAGGTCACCCCTCCCAGACCTGCCTCCTGCGTGACTTCACCTCAGACTTCTCTGTGAGCAAGGAATAACTTCACGTCATCTTCAGTTCGGCACAAGTCTCAACAACACCTTATGAAATCCGGACAGTACTTTACCTCATTCTTGCAGGCCGCCGTTCATAAGGATGCGGTTGCTTTGAAGTGTGCTAGGTGCTTTCCGAGAAAACACTTCTGGACACCCTGACTACATTGCATTGTAAGGAGATAGCAGAAGCCTACAGAATACATCTTCGCTGTCGACTTTCAGGGGCTATCTGGGGATAATGGAAAAGAGCATGGAAACTACTATTGAGGGTTTAGGAGGGGGCTGCGAGGTCTAGGAACAGCTAGCTCGTCATCTGCACTACATTTATCTACCAGTACGGCTGGCTTCTTTGATTTGTGAGCAATAGTAAATAGGCTTGCTGCGGGCTCTTGGGCTTTTCCTTCCACCTGAACAGACTGCGTAATTTGAATAGAACTTTTGGTACGTATTCTGAAAAAGATACGCAAGAAAGAGAATACTGGTACACCAACCCTGCATGCAGCCACGATCATGCCCTAGGTGCCCTTATGTAAACCTTTCAAATTCTGATTGAGAGAACCTCTCAAGAAGCCGGCAAAAACAACAAACAGTTTCTCTAGTAGAACTCGTAAAGACTTTTCATCAGTCCCTTGCATCCTATCAACTTTTCAACGGAAAAGAATCCAAACCCCACTTACGAACCCATCAGAAAGACCCTTCCTGAACTGTAGAAAACTGCCACAAGCTCCATAGGCAACCCCAGAATATCTGAGAACATAAAACTATAATCCCTATAAGCCACTCTATACTCCCTTCCCGGTGCCCATTTCATTTGATTCTCCATTATTGGGGTAATATCCATAATTTGTTGGAAACTCTCACATTGACCCTGATGCTCATATGCTGCCACGGAGCGGGGCTTCTTTGCTCGACGCTTCGGCTTCGTGGCTGCCTCAGGGGATATCCACCAGTGGGCTTAGGGAGTTGTATGATTTCAGGGTTTAGGGTCTGGGCCTCAGAGTGTAGGCCTACTACGCGATTTGGGTTTAAAAGTGAAAGGTTAAGTCCAAGATTAGGCTGGAAGGATTTGAAACTAGGGGCTTGAAAAGGCATAGTGCCTTCATGAAGTAGAAACCAGAACCACAATTGTGCAAAATACAATTTCACTGATGGTTGGGTCCGTACAAGAGCTTTCCTGCACAGT
This sequence comes from Symbiodinium pilosum, assembly GCA_905231905.1. NCBI lineage: Eukaryota > Dinophyceae > Suessiales > Symbiodiniaceae > Symbiodinium > Symbiodinium pilosum. Next base: position 183,725 of record CAJNIZ010044637.1, on the reverse strand, counting down.
GCATGAGATCTAGAAGATTGTGGCAGGGCTAGGGGCAACGAGTGATTGTCTTGCGCATGCCTCCCTGCAATGCTCTGAAGGTCTTATCAACTTGCACATAATAAAATGTGTATCATATAGTGTGTAGATATATATATATATATAAATGTAATGAATCAGGAAAGCTGCAGGGCCATGCTGCGGTAGCGGGGGCTCGCCGTTCGCCTGTGGCAGGGCAGAGTGTTGGATACAATAATTTCCAGCGTAGAAAGCTGTAGGACTGGCATCTGCCAAATCGGTAGCACCGTAGGAGTGACAGATATGTTCTTGTTGTGATCCACGCACAGAGCCCCAGACAAGCACAACCTCAGAAGCACTTGGGTAGGGAGGGCCCTACAGTCATGGGCCGAACAGGGCTCATGCTCCTGCTTTTCAAGACCCAAGGAGGTTGATCTAACACCTGAAGCCATCCCGTGCCTGGCTGCCGTGATCTTTTCGAGGCGGTGAGGCTGGAAGGCGGTCTCACAAACAAGAAGGCACACATCAACAGAAAGAATGCAAATTCGAATGGTGCTGCAACGACTACACATGCGAATACAAGGATGACTATGCCTACAGGGACGACGACTGAGATGATGACTACCACTCTACTGCTCCTGCCCCTGTTGCTGTTCCTTTTAGCACTACCTCTGGAAAGTCATGCCTGGAACCGCTCTTGCTGCCGGCCTTTTCGCAAATAGCTGTAGAAACATGGATTTGCTACAGGCTGTTCCATGACAACAGCAGCAACGGGAGCAAGAGGTAGACTCCGAACTCTAGACCCTAAAACCTGAAGTCCGAACTTTGCAGCGTATACGCTAGGTGATCACTCCCCAGTACTTGACAGTAGGATTGTAGCAGGGTCCCACAGGAATTAGCATAATCCTTCATGCCTTGTGTAAACAGCTCCTAGTTCTTTTTCTATTGCTGGATAACACCCCTAAAGCCTACATACTCCGAGTATAACCTTGAATAAGCCCCAAAATCCCCTCTACCTACATAAGTGGGTTCACATAACCCTTGGTAGTCTTGGTAGTCATTATTTCGTGGTTTCCTGAGATGTTGAACCCGAATGTAAACCCCCAAATACTATAGCCCTTACTACAGGGACCCTAAAAATATACCCCTAACTTTGAGAAACTCCCGCATAAGCCCCAAACCGTAAACCTCAAACCCTACACCCTGAAACCTAAAGATTTAGGCTTTTACACTACACCCTAAACCCTAAACTCTAAACCCTAAAACCCATTTAGGCTGTTACACTACGCGCTAAGCCGCAGGACCCAGCTGGGCCTTCCTCAGCGCGCTCAGCTTCTGCGGTCTCCTACCACGAGATTGCAAAGTTTGAGCTTCAGGAAAGTCTTACTGGTTCTTTGTAGGCACTAAGGGAATATAATCCCATATGACCCCAACATACTAAATTCCCATATTCTTCCCTACTAGGAAGAGCCAGCAAGAAGTTCAGGGGCATTCAAACTGTGCTCCAAAATCCGCATTGAAGGAACGGGATCCAAATCTTGAAAGCTGTATACAGTTTCAGGAGGAGGGATTTGAGCCCCCAAAAACCTAAACCCAGAACTATGTTATATATTGGGCCCCTAAACCCCAAACCCTTTACTATAGTAGTTTCCATTTTCTTTTCCATTCTCCCTATATATGTCCTATATTATACCCCAATATATAAGTTGTTGATGACTTGCAAGGTTGAGGGCTTAGCATGGCAAAGACCTTGCCAGTCAGGCCTCTGACAACTTCGACCATGCAAGCCCTTCTACCCCTTAACCCTCAAATCTAAAGCCGCGACTGTCCGCAAATTATTCCCTGGATACGTCATGGCACTCCGTTTTGCAGCAGCAGGTAAGCCCAGACGAGGTGCTAGACGCTAAGTCTCCAAATACTGGCCCCGTTCAAAACTGGCACTTTGACAGGGAACGACTGGACCTGCATCTTCAAGTAACCCTCAACCCTAAGCCCTAAATAGTAGCTTCCGTTTTCTTTTCCATTATCCCTATATAACTCGATGTAACCCAATATAATCCCAATGACCCCATGAAGCTCCATCAACAATTATTACGCCTCTTACATCTGGGTGTTTCCATAATGTGGGACACCAATATAGACACCATTTTGCAAAAGTCCGTCTTTCAGGTGCGTAATTTTTGTTGATAAGCCTGCATGTCAACAGTTGAAGATTTGGGCCCCAATGCGCAATGGGTTGCTGACAGCCATTAAATCGCCGCAGAAAGTCCCGTCCCCCCCAACATAGTCTACATCCCAAATTGTGAGCCTTAGCATTTACATCCGAAGCCCTAAGCCAATGCGCCAATGAGTACTCCCACATCCCAAAAGCCCAAACACCTTGATTCCCAAGTCCCTGGCTCACCCCAAAACCTACTAAGACGGATCCACAACTCCTAAATGCCTTTGAGCCGTTATTCCCACCGCCAAGACCACCGACATGCTAAGCTCTAAGTGCTGGATCCTAAAAGCCTATAAACGCCCGGTACCCCCCTTAATATCCCCTGTGATACTCCCCTAAATAATCTCCTTTAAGGCGTTTAGGTCATAGCTCAACTAAACCTCATGCCAAAGCCTCCCCTAAACCCTAAACCCAGACCCTGCTTCCCTCGGAGGCCTCGGGAGAGGCACTCCGCTGCACAGGAGGCGCAGGAGGTGCAGCCTGTGGGGATGCAGCGAAGTGATTTGGAGGTTTCTCAAAATGGAGGGGCCCTTAGGTCCCTTCGAAAAGTTCTCAGTAAGGATGTGTACGCATGTATGGCGGGGTTGGAACCTGGGGCATCTTCAATTTAATAGAGGTAGGCCCATGACTTCGAGATATTTATGGACATTCTTGGCTCCTCCTTGAGGATTCTACCAAAGATAATCTCGAGAAACTCCTGCGAGGGCATAAAGTTCCGGGTTCAGGAGCAAACTCCTAGTCAGACCCTAAGGCAATTCTTGTAACATCTTGCTAATGGCTTGGGAACAACTTGTAAGAACCTCGTTAGTTTCTACTGTGTATGCTCCACCTTATTCACACTACATAAACATTACGGTACCGTGTGGGGCAGCTGCGGAGCACTTCTTAAGTGCTACTAAGGCTGCACGGAAATTTCTAGGAATCATAGTGGGAGTCAGTCTAAACTGCTGTTCTTCAAATTGGGAGGCTAGTAGACTCGCCCACACGTAGCAACATTTTTGCAAGAAGAAGACAACGAAGACTTCGCGATGTTGGTGGCGGCGTTCGTCGCCGCACGGGTGCGCGTGCCCTTCATTAAATATTCCCCTCGAACCGCACATAATGTAAACCCCCACCCCCTTAATAGAGATCATGATAGGGATCCTGATGTTAAGGCATTTAAAGGGAGATGGCTTATTAATCACGGGTCTGCGTTACGCAGAAAAGCTGCCCGCAAGCTCGCTGCAAGCCGTCCTTCGAAAACCCTCTGCCCGCGTGACTTGCTTGAAGGTTGGGAGCTCCTTGTTATCTGAGACCTGAAGCCCTGACACTTTATCTTCGAGACTTCAAGGGTGCGCAGTCCCTGCAACCAGTAAGTCTCTCTCTGTTACCGCTGCCACTCCTGCTACGCTGCTTCCACAAGCATGGAGATCTAAGAGGATAGACTTCTGACTGATCACAAGGTATTTGCTGTAGGCCTCGTGCAGTCTGCTAGATTTCCTTTAGCCATGAAGTCGTCGCTCTTGATCGGCTAGCTTTCTGGAGGTGTAGTAGCTTCTTTGGCAGGACATCCAACAGCTACCATACCATAGCACCAAAAGCCTGTAACACATAACCTCCAGCTGACGTTGCTGAAGAGGATAGCATACGGCTGCCTTGGGCGTCACCCCAGGGACGGCATCCTGGCTTTACTGTGCTAGGGATTCTCCAAGTTAGGCATCTGAGGTGTAGGGCTTTCTTTCACCACAAAAGGATTTCAGTGACCGTACGATAAGAAGTCTTGGAAAAGGCACCTCTGTAACTTCCACTGGCAATGAGGGGACTGAATTGCAAAAAACGGAGGTGAGAAAGATCGCCAGAATTGAGCATTATATAGTAGACTATAGTATACTATAAGATTGCTACAATACTACGATACCCATATGCAGCGCACATGAATGTTGAAGCCCAATTCTGAGGGGAGTCTGAATGGCCCGAAGCCTTGGAAAAGTTATTCACCCCAGAGTTTAGGGGGTGCTGATTTGTCAAGCTCCTGGATACAGATATATATATATATATGTATATCTACATTTTTTTTTGTTGTTGGGGGGCGTTGGCCCTATGAAGTCCAATAGAAACCAGCTACCGGCGCTACCGAGCCGCTCGAATTAACTCATAAAACCACAACTCAGATTTGTTTGGGGTGTGGGGCCCACTTTGCAATCGGGGACGAAATCTCGCCGGGGCATCGCATACTCTAATCATGCCACAACATTACTATCACGCCTCCTTTGCTTTGAATTGTTTGCCCTCGTCTTGCAGACAGCGTGACCAGTGTAGCTGAGATTAATATGATAAAGAGACGAGACGTATCTAGGATGCTATACCTGACCCCTAAATCCAAACCCAAAATCTTTTCGGATGCTTTGCATCCTCGCTCTATTCCTTGCCTGATATCTTTACTGTCAATCTTTAACCACTATAAACCCTAAACCCTAAAACCCCTAAACCCCAAACCCTAAACTCTAAACCCTATATCCTGCGCCACCAAGCAATCCCCAGCCGCCTCGGTCGGCGCTTTGTCCTTCCGCCGCCTCGAGAAATTCCCAACAACACAGGGCCCGTACATGCTCCCCTGCATTTTGGGGGGTTTCTCTAAATTCTGGGTCCTTTTTGGGGGTCCCCAAAATAAGGATCATATAATATATTGGGGTCTATTTTGGGGTCCCCTATTTTGGGAAACTACCTATTAAGGGATTGTAGTACCATCCCCCTGAAAGATAACCCCCACCTAAGGTGGAGGAGATTAATCAGTTTCCCACAATAGGGGGACCGCAATAAAGACCTTAATGCACTATAATCCTTGTTTACGGGGACCCCCCAGAAGGTATCCCTAACATTGGGAAACCTTATATAGGGCTTTACAACTTACAAGGCCTGATACGATTGTCAAGGGGGGGTAACCCCTGGGATACTTGCGGCCTTCAAGTCTGACAACCCCAGAGCCTACTTCCCGAACTTGCTGCAGACACAAAAAAGGGCTTCTTGCAATTATACAGGGTCATATAGGGGTTATAGCGAAAATGGATGATGGAAAAGAACGCGGAAAGTACGACATTATAAATCCTACAGCTGAACTTAAATTGCGCCCGAGCGTCCCGGACATTCCCACCATAAGCGTCATGAGCCATAATCCCCAAGCCTCATACCGCTTCCAGTTCGCCGTCAGCCAGGAACTTTAAACCATCAACCCAGGCGGCTCAACCCCACGCCCTAACCTCCGAGGCCCCCGATGCCAACAACTCTCTGTACGTGCTCACACCCTGAGCCCAAGCCTCTTCTTCCGCTTTGGCGCTTCGGATCTATCCTCGCCGGTTGCCTGCTGCGTGCGTCTAAGGTGCTTAGTTGCTAAGGATGCTTAGTAGCTCCGGGAGCGACGTTTAGGTCTAAGCTGGTTTAAGGTCCAGCGCTTGGGGCTTAGGCTTTCGGAAGATACTAAACGGGTGGCGGGAGTCCGGGTAGTCTGCGCAAGTGGATGGTGGTTGTGATGGCTTAGGACGATGCATGAAGTTGCTGGACCCATAGCCAAAGCAATGCAGGGCCCAACATAAATCGAGCTTTGGATATATCAGGTACATAACGCACTTGCTAGTTCTACAAGCATTGCCGGGGGATGGTGTTCCTAGTTTTCAGGCTTCCGCATGGTGAGTCTTGAAGCGTTGCTTTCCTGGTGGTTATACTGACACAGCACGTAGTCAGAACAAGAATGTTGGCTCAGGAGACGGGGCGTCGGCATAGTCATTCTCACTGCCAAGCTACTATTCAGAGGGTTTGGGCAGTTGGGCTTCCGCATGGTCTAGCTCTTACCAGTACAACCCCCCCCCCCCCCTCCGCCCCCAGT